>PVIH01005139.1:93872-128554 GCA_004025045.1 Sigmodon hispidus | reverse complement strand
TAATGGCCACGTGTGCTGCTGTGGATGGGTCCTGCAGTGTGTGTGTAGTAATGGCCACGTGTGCTGCTGTGAGATGGGTCCTGCATTGTGTGTATAATGGCCACGTGTGCTGCTGTGGATGGGTCCTGCAGTGTGTGTGTAGTAATGGCCACGTGTGCTGCTGTGGGATGGGTCCTGGAGTGTGTGTAGAGGGTGCTGGCCTGTTCTCGTGCCTCCGATTGAAAGTTTCTTCTCAGCACTAGGTCTTCTCAGGTCACCTCCCTGGAGATAGTCCTGCCTAATAAAGTGTTCTGAGAGGCACTCAGAAGGTCCTACCCAGGGCAGCAAGCATGTCTGGGACAGGGCTATGTGAAAAAACAACTAACTTTTGCTTCCTCAGTACTTTGTGGGTTCCCATGTTTACCACCAGGCCAGCACATCCCTGGACTTAACTCAGCTGGCGAGCCTTTCTTGATTTTGCTGGTTAGCTTACTGATTCACTTATGCAGAGATACAACCTGGAATTTGGGCCAAACAAGAGTGGTCTGGTTTAGGAAGCTTTCTGGCATGCAAGAGGTGGAGCCTCCTTGTGACACTCTTGTCTCTTCCAGGTGCTGATCCGAAGTGGGCGAGTACCCATTGTGTCTCTTGAGTGTGTGTCCTGCAAGGCACAAGCAGTGTATGAAGTGAGCCACAGTTCCCATGTGTACTTGGAGGGTCACTGCCACAACTGCAGCAGTGGCTCCAAGCAAGGGGTGAGTATCAGTCAGATGGCAGTTCTCCTGGGAGGGAGGGTACCTAGGGCACCTCTCTCACCATATCCTCCGTGCTTTGACCATGCAGCGCTGGGCAGCACGAACTTTCAGCAATAAGACTCTGGTGCTGGATGAGACTACAACATCCACGGGTAGCACTGGCATGCATCTGGTGGTGCGGCGTGGTGCACTTCGTGATGGGGAGGGCTACATCTTCACACTCACTGTGCTGGGTCATTCAGGCGAGGAGGAGGGCTGTGCCTCCATCCGCCTCTCACCTAACCGCCCTCCACTTGGAGGCTCCTGTCGCCTATTCCCATTGGATGCTGTACATGGCCTCACCACTAAGGTGCACTTTGAATGCACAGGTGAGTATGGGTTACCTGAAGAAGCAGATGGAAACAGGTGTGAGCCTGGACTCTGTACTGATGCTATGCTCCATAGGCTGGCGTGATGCAGAGGATGGTGGAGCTCCACTGGTATATGCCCTGTTGCTGAGGCGCTGTCGCCAGAGCTACTGTGAGGATTTCTGCATCTATAAGGGCAGTCTCTCCACCTATGGGGCTGTCCTGCCTCCTGGATTCCGGCCCCTTTTTGTGGTAGGCCTGGCTGTGGTTGTACAAGACCAGTTTGGTGCTGCTGTTGTTGCACTCAACAGGTGAGCTGAACCCTGGGGAGGGAACACAAGCTGGCTCCCACCCACTTACAATCTACTTCCACCCTCCAGGTCTCTGACCA
This sequence comes from Sigmodon hispidus, assembly GCA_004025045.1. NCBI lineage: Eukaryota > Metazoa > Chordata > Mammalia > Rodentia > Cricetidae > Sigmodon > Sigmodon hispidus. The sequence goes on along the minus strand of PVIH01005139.1, from coordinate 127,082 downwards.
TTGTCCTGCCAGAACCCAGTGGTAATCCTGCTGACCTCATACCCTGGCTGTACAGCCTAACTGCCAGTGTGCTGCCTGGGCTGCTGAGGCAGGCTGACCCCCAGCATGTCATCGAATATTCTCTAGCTCTCATTACTGTGCTCAATGAGGTCAGTGCATATGAACAGAAAAGGATTTCTCAAATATGCCCTTTGAGTGGGCTGAAACCATGCACCCATAAAGTTCCCTAGTATCTTTGAATGCTAACTCTTCCCCTTAGTAGCTACTGCATACGAGGCCCTTTTCCAAAGTCAGCTTTCCCAAAGTACCCTCTTGCTACCCTGAACTCTGACCTGAATTATGTGTGATCTTTAATCCCTGCCCGTGCCTCATAACTGTACTCCAGCACTCTGTAAGTAGCACGGGGAGGCCTGTCCTCCTCTCATGGCTCCTCTGTATGTTCCCGTCTTCTCCAGTATGAGCAGGCCCCAGAACTGTTGTCAGAACCCAACCATGAGCAGCACCTGCGAGCACAAATGCGGAAGAACATCACAGAGACCCTGATTTCCCTGCGGGTCAACACTGTGGATGACATCCAGCAGATCACTGCTGCACTGGCCCAGTGCATGGTAAGACAGATGAAGCCTTACACTCTATCTATGCACAGGCCCTGGGCCACATGAGTAGGGCTTCCAGACTGGGAGCTCTTTATGGTCTGTGCTAGTTTTCTGCAGCCTCACTGTTGTCTCCCAGTATGCACCCACATGCTCTTCTGGTGACTGTAGGGTGTCTGTCTCTGGATGGAAAGAGTCGTCCAGGTGTGTGTGTCCTCTCATCAGGCATATAGTCATGTCCCACTTAACTAGGCTTACCTGGCATGACCTTATCGACCTATGAAGTATCCATTTTCCAAGATGTAGACTTGTGAGCCAAACAACCTGTATCTGATAGGAAGATCTGTCAGGGTAGGGGTCAGAATAGGGACCCATAGAACAGTTAAGTCCTCAGAGGACTGGGATTCAGAGAACTCTGGGTAGAGGTCATTGTTACCATGTGGCTTCTATGCTTTTGAGTATCTAGATTTGGACTCTAGCCAAGGCCTTGACATCTGCCTTACTTTTTAGCCATGGAAACAGGTAGCTGGGGTGATTAGTATGTAGGCCCCAGGAAAAACTTGGCCGTATCCTTGGGTTGGAAGGAGCCACAGAAGTCTTGGCAAGGTAAACCTTGAAAACTTCCATCTAGGCAGGTGCTCAGGGCAGGTTAGAGGCAGGAAGCTGCCTAGAGTCCCAGCCAGTGTGAGGAGATGGAGCTATTTAGTGATGTGGGTGTGGGAACCATAGATGCCGTGAGTGGATGGGTCTGGAGGTCATGTTGATTTTCCTCAAAGGTATCCAGCAAGGAGCTCATGTGCCGTTCATGCCTGAAGAAGATGCTGCAGAAGCTGGAGGGAATGATGCGCATCTTGCAAGCTGAAACCACTGAGGGTACCGTAACACCCACCACCATTGCTGACAGCATCCTCAATATCACAGGTGCACAGCTGCCCTTACCACCTCATAGCCTCCTCTCCAGCTCTTACCACTTCTCAACATTCCTTGCTTCTTTTGTTTGTCCCAGGTGACCTCATCCACCTGGCCAGCTTGGACATGCAGAGCCCACAGCCCGTGGAGCTGGGGTCTGAGCCGCCCTCACTGATGGTGGCATCCAAGGCCTACAACCTTTCATCAGCCCTCATGTGTATCCTCATGCGTTCTCGAGTACTCAATGAGGAACCTCTGGCCTTGGTGGGTGAGGAGATTGTGGCCTTGGGCAAGCGCTCAGACCCACTCAGCCTTCTGTGTTATGGCAAAACCTTGGGACCCAGCTGCCATTTCTCCATTCCTGAAGCCTTCAGTGGAGCCCTGTCTAACATCAGTGATGTAGTGCAACTCATCTTTCTTGTGGATTCCAACCCCTTTCCCTTTGGCTACATTAGCAACTACACTGTCTCCACCAAAGTGGCTTCTATGGCATTCCAGACACAGACTGGCACCCAGATCCCTATTGAGCGGCTGGCCTCAGAGCGTGCCATCACAGTGAAGGTGCCAAACAACTCAGACCAGGCTACCCAGGGCTCCCACAACCCAGCAGGCTTTACCATCATACAGCCCCTGGCCTCAGTCAGTGCTGTGGTCACCGCAGACAACAGCAACCCTCAAGCTGGGCTGCATCTGAGGATCACTTACACAGTGCTTAATGGTGGGTGTTAGGAGTGGGTGCATGGCCCCCTGTCCTTCCATTCTTGTCCTTGGGGAGGGATGTTTATGCAGACAGACAGCATTAAATTTGCAGTCACTGGTCCTGGGGACCTAGCCAACACTCAGTTTTCCTATTGCCCTTGTTTCATAAAGCCTATCGGCTTCCATGTGGAGCTTCTTATAATCTTATGCTTAGGTAGCTCTCATCCCCTCTGACAAAAACGTGTCTGATATTGTGTATGTGGTCCCCAGAGCGCTACCTGTCTGAGGAACCTGAGCCCTATCTGGCTGTCTACTTACATTCCGTATCCCAACCCAATGAGCACAACTGCTCAGCCAGTAGGAGGATCAGCCTGGAGGTGCTTGAGGGTTCTGATCACAGGCCTTACACCTTCTTCATTGCCCCAGGGTGAGTGCTTCCTATTGGGACCGCAGAAGTAGGGGCTGCAGAGGGGAAGGAGGTGGGAAAAGGGTGAATGCAACTTGTCCTGTGTTAGTCACAGGAATGTGGACTAATTATGGAACCAGGGCAACAGGAAGGCTGGGCATGACACTCAGGGCCTTGGAGTCTGGCAATGACACAACTCTGTTCCTTATAGGACTGGGGCGCTGGGCAGGAGTTACTACCTGAACCTGACCAGCCATTTCCACTGGTCTGCATTGGGGGTGTCTATTCGCCTGTATACATCCCTGTGCCAGTACTTCAGTGAAGAGATGATGATGTGGAGAACTGAGGGGATTGTACCCCTGGAGGAGACCTCACCCAGCCGGGCTGTCTGCCTTACCCGCCACCTCACTGCCTTTGGTGCCAGTCTTTTTGTGCCTCCCAGTCATGTCCAATTCATCTTTCCTGTGAGTGACTGATGTTCCTAAATGCTTTTCCATCTTGAGAGAGCTTAGGGCATCCTGATTACTAGAAACTAAAGTGTATAAGCTAAAGCCGCCCGTACCTGATGATTCTTCCTTCCCAGGAACCTTCTGCAAGCATGAACTACATTGTCCTGCTGACATGTGCCATATGCTTGGTGACCTATGTGATCATGGCTGTGATCTTGCACAAGTTGGACCAGCTGGATGTTAGCCGAGTCCGCGTCATCCCATTCTGTGGGAAGGGGGGCCGCTTCAAATATGAAATCCTGGTCAAGACTGGCTGGAGCCGAGGTTCGGGTAAGAAAAGGGATGATTGGGGTGGGGATATGGAGTCTGCCCTCTTCACTCTCAATCTTGGACCCTGTCTGATGATTATGGGGACCAGTATCACAAAGCAAGTGCTCAGTTCTCAAAATGTTTGCTAATAAGGACTTAGCTCAAAGAGAAGAAAATCACCAACATGGAGATTGTGGTGTAGCTCAGTGGCAGAACATGTAGCTAAGCTCGGGTGCAAAGGCCCTGGATTCCATCCACAGCACTGTACAAACACAGAGAAGTTTACATTCATTTGTCCTGAGAAAGACAGCATGTCCAAGAGCCATCCACAAAGGTTCTTCTTACTTCCGAGTGAAGCGGGCCTCACGTGCACACATTCAGCTGCTCTGTGGTAACTGCTCTGCAGCCCTAATGTTTATGTATTGCCTGAGGCAGGGTTTAGGCTCATGGTGTAGCTTTGGGTGGCCTAGAACTCCCTGTGTAGACCAGGCTGGCCTCTCAGAGATCCATCTGTCTCTGCCTTATGAGTGCTGGGATCAAAGGCAAAGGTGTGCACAACCACACCCAACACATGTTTTATTATTAACATGAAAACTCACTCTTGGGGCTGCAAAGATGGCACAACACAGAAAGGTATTTGCCACCAAACCTGGCAACCTGAATTTGATTCCTAGGTCCCACTAGATAAGAAGAGAATAGACCGACCCTATACATAATCCTCTGGTGTCACTTATGTGCACTGTAGCATGCACTCAATAAAGAAGATCCAATTAAAAAAAACCCAAGCTGTTTATCTTTGTATGGGAGCACACACCTTTCATCCCAGCACTTAGGCAGAAACAGGCAGATCTCTGTGAGTTCAAGGCCAGCCTGGTCTACAGAGAAACCCTGTCTTGGGAAAGAAGAAAAAAAGTTCATAAGCCTAGGCTTTATAACAAGACCCTGTTCAAACACACACACAGACACACCCTAGAAGTGAAAGCTTTTGGAAACTTCAAAATAGTATAAGTACAATTACTCCAGGGACTTCTGGGACAGAGTAAGCTCTGGTAAGTGTCACAGTCCAAGTCTGAATTGTCTTTCAACATTTTTCTTTGTGACTCATGTGAAATTTCCCTGAGAACTCTTTGGGAAGCTTTATCATCATTTTCTGCAGAGACAGCCCAACCCTTTCTTGTGACAGCTTCCCTTGTTTGCGTGGAAAATCTCTTTGCTGACAAGTTCCCAGGAAAGAGCTTATTTGAACAATTTGGTTTATTTTAATTCTAATTTTTAGTGTTGCAGTTTTTCACCCATTTTGTTTCTGTGTACTTGAGATAGTCTTAGGGCTCCTGCTGAGCATGTGCTCTGCCTGAGCTCTACCTCAAACCCACCAGTTGTTACTTCTTTTCCATGCTTTCATTATTGCTGGCCAGTTCTCTCCTCTGAGTGCCCAGTTTTAAAAGCTGTGAGACTGGGCTGGAGAGATGGCTCAGAGGTTAAGAGCACTGGCTGCTCTTCCAGAGATCCTGAGTTCAATTCCTAACAACCACATGGTGGCTCACACCCATCTATAATGAGATCTGGTGTTCTCCTGTGACCTGTGTGTATGTGCAGACCACTGTATACATAATAAGTAAATAAATCTTTTTTTTTTAAAAAAAAAAAAAAGCTGTGAGATCATCTCCATCTTTAGAAAGGAGACTACTCAGTCACATAGCTGTTGCCCGTGTGACTGAACTGTAGATTTGCCTGGTCACTGGCACATCTGGTCACATGACAGGCTGATCAGGTTCACAACCCTGAGCTCTGCACGTATATTCCTGGCCACTGGAAGCCATGTTGTTGTTTGTTAACAAATTGAGGAACCTGTTTTAACTATGCAAACTGAACGTGGTGATGCAGGCCTGTAATCCTAGCTACTTGGGAGACCAAAGCCTGGATCACAAACTCAGCCCAGTGAGGACAAGTTACAGGTTGGTTTGGGTGACTTAATGAGGTCCTGTGCTAAAATGTTCTTTAAAAATGACTAGAGATGGAACTCAGAGGTAGGGTACTTGCCTATCATGTATAGGGTCCTGTGTTCAATCCACATTACTATAAAAGTAAAAAAAAAATCAAACCTATTCAAAGCTAAAAGTTACCTGTATTGTTGGCAGACAGGATGCCTCGTAGGAGTTTTGTATATAATGCACAGCAAACCCAGAGTTCTCTGCTCTCCAGGTACTACAGCTCACGTAGGCATCATGCTGTACGGAGAGGATAACCGTAGCGGTCACCGGCACTTAGATGGCGATAGAGCCTTTCATCGCAACAGCCTGGACATCTTCCAGATTGCTACCCCGCACAGCCTGGGCAGCGTGTGGAAGATTCGCGTGTGGCATGACAACAAAGGTCTGAGTGACAGCTGTTGCCACCCCTGATCCTGCCAGCCTGCTTCAGCCCTCACCTGGGTCCCTTTCTCCACAGGCCTCAGCCCTGCTTGGTTCCTGCAGCACATTATCGTCAGGGACCTACAGAGCGCCCAAAGTACTTTCTTTCTGGTCAACGACTGGCTGTCTGTGGAGACTGAGGCCAACGGGGGCCTAGTGGAGAAGGAGGTGCTTGCGGCAAGTAAGGCTACTCACTAGCTTTGGTAGTGGAGAGGGGGAGACAAGGTTGACAGTGCTGGCTGGCTGACTGCTGCAAATCTGAATTCTCCCAGATGAAGCCACCTTGTGGCAGTTCCAGCGCCTCCTAGTGGCTGAACTTCAGAGAGGCTTCTTTGATAAGCACATCTGGCTCTCCATATGGGACAGGCCACCTCGTAGCCGCTTCACTCGGGTCCAGAGGGTTACCTGCTGTGTCCTCCTCCTCTGCCTGTTCCTGGCTGCCAATGCTGTGTGGTATGGGGTCGTGGGAGATACCACATACAGGTGGGTCCTGTGAGCTTTGCTGTACCCCTGGCTGACTTTCTTCTCATCTTTTCCCTAACCCATTCTGTCTTCTCTATCTCCTTAGCATGGGGCCTGTATCCAGTCTGATCCCACCAAGTGCTGACACAGTTGCTATTGGCCTTGTGTCCAGTGTTGTTGTCTACCCTGTCTACTTGGCTGTCCTGTTCCTCTTCCGGATGTCACGGAGTAAGGTGGGCTAGGCAAGGACCTCAGAGCTCTGAGGTGGATATGCTTTATGCAGTTTGGTGTAGCAGCCAGAGGGAAAATCCAGAAACCAAAAGTAATTCTTTGAAAGGGAAGACAGATCTGATAAGCAGTTGGCCAAATTGACCAAAAAGAGATTCAAATGACCCAATCATGAATTAGAAGAGACATCTGGGTCTCTCCAGAAAACTAGATGGAGCTTGGAAGCAAATTCTGTGAGCAGGTATACATCAGTGAGTTGATTGCTAGAAAGACACAAACTGCCAAAAACAATTTAAAAAGCATTCAAGTAGCCCTAGAGCCAGTAAAGAGTCCAAATCCATCATTCAGAATCATCACAAAGAAAAGCCAGGCCAGTGGCTTCCTGCCCAATTCCATCTATGGCTGAAGACTGAAATCACTTATCTTTTCTCACAGGTATCCTGTGACCAAAACTCCACACCCACAGGGCAGCAGGCCTTAGATGTTGACAGCTATCTGGATCCATCTGTGCTGGACAGCTCCCTCCTCACACTCTCTGGCCTCACAGAGGTGAAGGTTTTCCCAAGGGCTCAGAAGGCTGAGCTGGTTAGGGTTGGTTGGGCCATGACTTCTGCTTTGCAGACCACATTAAGGAACTTTCCTCTTCTCAGCAGGCCCTGGCTGGACAAGTGAAGAATGACTTGTTTCTGGAAGATGCAAAAAGGTAAGGCTGCATAGAGAGTGGGAGCTTGGCCTGAGCCAGCAGCAGTACCTGGCAGGCCATGCTCAGGCATTGGGCTGTGTGTCTTCATCCTGTTTTGGCTATCTCTGAGTGTTGTCATATACTGTCCCTGGAGTGGGGCTGCTCCAAAGCTGGTGTGTCCTTAAGTATGTTGCTTCCAGTGCCTTGTGTGATTAGGCTTGGGTTAGGTACATGTAACACTGTCTGTGTTTCCCACAGCCTTGTGTGCTGGCCATCCAGTGAGGGCACTCTCAGTTGGCCAGACCTGCTCAGTGACTCATCTATTGTGAGCAGCACACTGCAGCAATTGGCACAAAACAGGCCTGGCTGCATGTTGGGCCCAGAGGAAGATGACATCTCTCTGGTTAGCCCTTCCTTGTCTGCTAAATACTTGTCAGCATCAGGTGAGCCAGAGGTGGGAAGGAAGGATTTCCAAGCTCTGGTTAATGCAAGTTATTAAGTGTCATGCCACTCCAACACTTCTTGTTCCCTTTAGATGAAGACCTGATCCAGCAGGTCCTGGCTGGTGGGACCAACAACGTGGTTCCCACCCAGGATGCCCTCATAGAAACAGACCTGCTTACTAGCCTGTGAGTGCCTGGCATGGTTGGAAGGAGGTAGGGTGTTCACATGGTTGTCTAGTAGGCCCTGTGCCTGCCTCAGGAAGCTGAGGGTATCCTGGCTGTCCTGTTACCCATGTGGACTGTGCCTGCGCTGCCTGACTGCTCTGAGTCTCTACTTTTCCATTGTAGAGGGGGTTCATGGGTCCTTAGGTACCCAGCACATCATCCATTTAGGGTAGTAGCAGAAATCTGGGACATTTAGCAAATGGGGAGACAACCAGTATGTTCCTTGGGCTTGGTCTGGTAAGAAATTTTGTTTCTTGTTTTGGGGCAGGGTCTCACTGTATAGTCATGAAGGAATTTTGATTTGGAATCAAAACTGGGAAAAGTCATGGAAAAGTTTTTAAATATCTCATTTTTATTTTGATTATTTGAATGCTTAAAAATAGTAAGTTTCTTCGGGTTTTTTTCCAATTCATTGACAAGAGTTCACACAGATTCTTTTTTCTCATCTGCATCTATTTCAGTATGCACATTTAGAATAATCTAAATTTCAAACAACCAGATATTAGTGCTGTATGAACTATACCAGAATGTAGAAAGGACAATGCTCTCAGTTCCTCAACCATGGCAGGAGCTTAATGGAGAAACTAAGGATCTGCTGGTCACTAAGTGTCTGTTAAGCTTTCCACCTTGAATCTCTCCCAGGACTGAGTCCCCCAGAAGTTCTTCTCTCTAGTTGACTGGGACAGAAATCTGGGCTTTGTGACTCTCCCTTTTGCCGTCATTCTTTGACAAAAGTTCTCAGTGAGTGTGTTTCCAGCTGCTCTCCTCTTGTCCATGCCTTTTCTGTCTGGACCGTCGCTAGGGCCTGCTCCCAGGTGCTCTGTACCTCTCTAGCTCTCTGTCCCTGCTCTCCTGGCACTTTGTTTTTCTTGCTATATCACATATTACCTTGTATTCAGTGCTTAAAAGGACAGTAGGTACACTGGTCAGGCTGCTTTCAGACTCCTGTTATCCCCATCCATATCAGCCTCGTAGGCTAATGACTATTGCTAACTAATATCCCCTAGGACTAGGTGGTCTTCTAGTGCAAGGTAGAAGCCACATCTTTTATTATCAGCCTTGTAGCACACAGTTGGTCCTACAGATACTCTCTCAGTTACTCTGGAAGGGAACTACACAGGACAGATTAAAGCATTGTTGGACTCTTTCTCTCTGGTTTTTTTTTTTTTTAACTTTATTTATTTGCCTTGGTGTTTGCCTGGAACTGGAACTACAGACAGTTGTTAGCTGCCACGTGGGTGCTGGAAATCGAACCCGGGTCCTCTGGAAGAGCAGACGGTGCTCTTAACCGCTGAGCCATCTCTCCAGCCCCTCTCTCTCTGTTTTTTGAGACAGGGTTTCTCTGTGTAATCTTGGCTGTCCTGAAACTCACTCTGTCGCCTAGGCTGGCCTCAAACTCACAGAGATCCTGCCTGCTTTTGCCTCCCAAGTGCTGTGATCAAAGGCATGCACCACCACCACCTAGCAATTTTTAAACTCTTAACTAAATGCTTTGTCACTTTTATGTTCAGCAAAGTCAATCTGAAGAAAAAACATTTGCAGTTATTTGCTCTTGTATGCATGTTTGCCTAATAAGCCCACATGTTTTTGCTCATTAAGTGGCACAGATCCAGAGACACCTGGCAAGGCTCAGTGGCAGGTGCACGCTTGGTGTGGACCATGTATTTAAAATCCCTTGGGCACAAGAAGCACCAAGAGACACTGGGGCTTCCCCTCAGACAGCATGGGAGTCTGGAGTCTTCTTTTTGCCCTCTTAGCCTTACTTCCTTTCTTATTTGTTTGTTTGTTTTTGAGACAAGGTCTTACTGTGTATTCCTGGCTGGTCTAGAACTCACTTTGTAGATCAGACTGGCCTTTTTAAAAACAGAATTACATGAGAATGTGCAACTCTGTATCATTTTACAGGATGGGGCTTGGCCGGTATGCAAGGTTTAGAACACAGTCCTGTGTGGTGATATGAAGTTGGAGAAGAACCATTGGGTCACAATGCATGAGATAAAGACTTACTCCAATCCCTTAGTTGGGCCCTGGACAGTGGGTGTACATACAGGAAACAAGCAAGGACAATGACTAGGGTGTCATGCATGCCCAGCACCACATCTGCCTGGTTCAGGACTCTTAAGATGCTGGAGGAACTGCTCCCAGTGAATGCAGACTGATAGCACTCCTTTTTCTGGGAGGTGCCAAGACTTATCACCCTGCATTGTGCCCAGGTCCAGTGTTCATGGGGAGAAAACGGAAACACTGATGCTGCAGACAGGAGGGGAGAAGAGGCCACCTAGCATGGGCCTGACCTGGGAACAGCCCTCAGTGACAAGGCTCTCCAGGACAGGTATGCTCACACTGACCAGGACATCCCTCCCACACACTCCTGGGCTGCTAGCCATACAGCTCTCTGTGTCTCCAGGACTGGTGGAAGGTCTTCGGAAGCGACTGCTGCCTGCCTGGTGTGCCCCCCTGGCCCATGGGCTCAGCCTACTCTTGGTAGCAGTGACTGTAGCTGTCTCAGGGTGGATTGGTGCCAGCTTCCCCCCCAGTGTGAGTGTCATGTGGCTTCTCTCAAGCAGCTCCAGTTTCCTGGCCTCATTTCTTGGCTGGGAGCCCCTTAAGGTGAGAGAGGACTCTTAGAGGGGTGGGGATCTATCTGCCAGGCTCTCATACTTGCCAGCTGATTCCACTGCCACCTCAGGTCCTGCTGGAAGCCCTCTACTTTTCACTGATAGCCAAGCGGCTACACCCTGATGAAGATGACACTCTGGTAGAGAGCCCAGCTGTAACCCCTGTGAGTGAACGTGTGCCCCGTGTGCGGCCCCCCCATGGTTTTGCACTCTTCTTGGCAAAAGAGGAAGCCCGAAAGGTCAAGAAGCTTCATGACATGTTGAAGGTGAGCTCTGGCCCAGGTAACCTCTACTGCATCTCCCATTGTTTGCTCTGTTCCTGACCTGCAGTGGGTAGTGAGGCTGTGGAGCTCTGTGCTCCTGTCACCTGCTGCCCCCAGTCTGTTACTGTAAATCTCAAGTTCCCCCTTTCACCAGGCTTTGGGGGCACTGGGTACAGCTGTTGGAGTTCTCAGAGCCTGTGTGTTTCTCTGTGTAGCCTTAGCTGTCGTGGAACTTGCTCCATAGACAAGGCTAGCCACAAACTGGGAGATCCACCTGCCTCTGCCTCCTGAGTGCTGGATTAAAGATGCAGGCCAGGGCTGGAGATGGCTCAGAGGTGAAGAGCAGTGGTGGCTCTTGCAAAGGTCCTAAATTCAGTTCTCAGCAACCATGTGGTGGCTCACAACCACCTATGGTGAGATCTGGTGCCCTCTTCTGGCCTGCAGACTTACATGCAGGCAGAACTCTGTATACATAATTAATAATTTTTTTTTTTTTTTTTTTTAAAAGGCACAGGCCACACTGACTGGCATCAATGGGTAGTCTTAAAGCCTTGCTTTGGCCCTGTGTCATCAGAGCCATCTATCCCATCCTGCAGAGCCTGTTGGTGTACATGCTTTTCTTACTGGTGACGCTCCTGGCCAACTATGGGGACGCTTCTTGCCATGGTCATGCCTATCGCTTGCAGAGTGCCATCAAGCAGGAGCTGGATAGCCAAGCCTTTCTGGCCATCACCCGGTAGGGACACACATCTATGCATTGGGCAAAGGTATCACTAGTGCCCATATTTGTTTTATCTTTAGTCCAGCCCAGTGTGGAACATTTGGAAGTATCTAGAATCAAGGGTATCCTACAGTTCACTAGCCATGTGTAACTCAGGGTAGCTGTGAATGAATCCCAACACAAAATCCTAAATTTGCTGTGTGAAGCATGAGATGTTTTATGTTTGTTATTGTTTTGCTTTGATCTTATAACTCAGTTGAATTTTGTATACAACATAATGACAATGTCATACAGAATGAACCTGTATGATGCTCTTGAAACCTGTAGGGTTAGGGTTAGAAACCCCTGTGTGGCCTAGATAAGCTAAAAGATTGGACATTCCTGATCTACATTCCTGTCTGGTTGTCAGGCCCAGAGTGCATGCTGAGATACCTAGTGGATAGAGAATTGTGACACTGCTTAGTTTTCTGTGGTACACAGCACAGTACTGGGACAGAATTATCCAAATGCCAGCATTCCAATAGGGAACATAGGGCCCAGTGTTATCTCTGAGGCTGCTGCAACAGCACCTCCTGGGCCCTGACAGCCTTGACCTCAGTGACTGACATTTGTTGGCAGATCTGATGAGTTCTGGCCATGGATGTCGCATGTCCTCTTGCCCTATGTCCACGGGAACCAGTCTAGTCCTGAGCTGGGACCCCCGAGGCTCCGGCAGGTGCGGCTGCAGGAAGGTAAGCTGGGGATGGTGGTCTGGGCTTACTATCCTGTTCCTTCCATTATATCCTGCAGCGAGCTAGTTGAACTCTGCTTAACTATATGACCTCTGTCCTCTTCTTTAGTTTTCTTTCATTACCTTTCTATAACTGATAATGTTTGCTTTATGGGTTGTTGTTACTAATCAAATCTTAGCTGTTTAATATTGTTAATACACTCTGGAGCGAGATGCTGGGGTGAAAGCTTGCTAGCTCAGAGGCAGAGAAAGCACTCAGCTGATCTTCCTCTTCTGCTGACGTCCAACCTCTCGTCCTCTTTTTGTCTCAAAAATCCCCTGAAACTCACATGTCCCTCCCTTCTACTTCCTGTGCATCTCTATCCATCCTCCTGGGTCCCTGTTACTCTCTACTTCCTGTGCATCTCTATCCATCCTCCTGGGTGCCTCTTACTCTCTACTTCCTGTGCATCTCTATCCATCCTCCTGGGTCCCTCTTACTCTCTATGGCTTCTTCTTAATAATCCTAAATTCGCTTCCTGACAACTGGTTGCTTGCTATGCCTCTTGACTTTTATTTAGTCCTGTTTACAACATTCAAGCAGAAAGCTTTTGGATTAAAGGTGTGTGCTAGGGCCGAGCCACACACCACAACTAGAGAGAGGGTTTTCCAGTAAATAACAAAAGAGTGTGATCAAATATCTTGCAAAATGAGTGGCAAGGATTTGGGAAGTTCTCTACACAGGAGCTCAGATGAGCTGGACAATGAGTCATCCTTGTGCCACAGTATGTCCTGAGCCCTGGCCCTCTGCTTTCTAGCAATCTGTCCAGACCCTTCCAGCTCAGAGCACATGTGTTCAGCTGCAGGAAGCTTCAGCACCAGTGACTATGGCATTGGCTGGCAGAGTGTGACTCAAAATGGCTCTGAGATATGGTCCTACTCTGCACCTGACTTGCTAGGGTGAGTAGAGCAAGGGCCTAAGGCCCCACCTGGGTGACACAAGTTCTTCAGAGGACTTCTGGCCCCCTGGGCAGAACATGGGGGCATGCTTGCCAGATGCTCTCAGGGCTGCAGTGTTTCCAATACTGCCCTGTCTCCACAGCGCCTGGTACTGGGGCTACTGTACAGTATATGACAGTGGGGGCTATGTACAGGAGCTAGGCCTGAGTCTGGAGGAGAGCCGTGCACGGCTGGGCTTCCTGCAGCTGCACAACTGGCTTGACAGCAGGTGAGTGCTGAGGGAAACTTGCTCCCTTGGCAGGCCTCTGAGCCTCACTCGTGGCCAGCTGTCCCCATGCCTAGCCATGAATCCCCTGTGGCTCTCCCTCCCAGGCCTGTGTAACTGGCCAGATAGAGTAGCCACTTCCCATCCTGCACCGTGCTTCCGAACACCTTCTCCTGCTGACAGACAGCATTCTCCATGCAGGAGCCGTGCAGTATTTGTGGAACTCACCCGCTACAGCCCTGCTGTGGGGCTACATGCTGCTGTTACACTGCGCCTCGAGTTCCCTGTAGCAGGCCATGCACTGGCCGCCTTCAGTGTCCGCCCGTTTGCATTACGGCGACTCAGCACGGGCCTGTCACTGCCACTACTCACCTCGGTATGCCCTTGTGCTTGGCTTCCGTCCTCAGGCTCCTGATCATCCCCATCGGAATCTGAACACAGCCCTGCCTGCCCCTCTTGCCCCTGCCCCTCACAGACACCCCCTCCCTCAGGTGTGCTTGCTGCTATTCGCCCTGTACTTCTCCGTGGCTGAAGTGCATACCTGGCGCAGAGAGGGGTGTGCACGCACAGCACAGCCTGATGCCTGGGCACGGCTGCTACTGGTGATATTGACAGCAGCTACAGGGCTGGTACGCCTGGCCCAGCTGGGCATTGCTGACCGCCAGTGGACGCATTTTGTACACGACCATCCTCGCCATTTCACTAGCTTCGACCAAGTGGCTCAGCTGGGCTCTGTGGCCCGCGGGCTGGCAGCCTCACTACTGTTCCTGCTCTTGATCAAGGTAAGGCCAAGGGCTGGCCACTGAAGTCTACCTCTACCTTTTCATAAAGAAATTCCAATGTTACTCAGTCCTAACACCCAAGGCCTGGTGAAAGCTGACAGACTGCCTTCTGTCACAGGCTGCCCAACAGCTGCGGTTTGTGCGCCAGTGGTCTGTTTTTGGCAAGACATTGTGCCGGGCCCTGCCAGAGCTCATGGGAGCCACCTTAGGCCTCGTGGTACTGGGTGTGGCCTATGCTCAGATGGCTGTTCTGGTAGGTTGCTATTCTGGGGTGTGCCAGGGAAGGACCTCACCCAGGGCATGCTTTTATTTACCTGTGTCTTTCTCATAGCTTATTTCTTCTGGTGCTGACACTCTCCATAGCATGGCCCGAGCCTTCCTGGTGCTATGTCCTGGGACCAGGGTCCCTACTCTCTGCCCTTCTGAGTCCTGGTACCTGTCCCCTCTGCTGTGTGTGGGGCTCTGGGCTCTGCGGATGTGGGGTGCCCTGAGGTTAGGGGCTGTCCTCCTACGTTGGCGGTACCATGCCCTGCGTGGGGAGCTCTACCGCCCAGCCTGGGAACCGCAGGACTACGAGATGGTGGAGCTTTTTCTGCGTAGGCTTCGGCTCTGGATGGGCTTCAGCAAGGTCAAGGAGGTGGGTACGGCCCAGTGGGGGGGAGAGGGACACACCCTGGGTCTCGCGAGCCCAGGGTGCAGCCGGACTGACCGAGCCCCTGTGCCGCCCCCAGTTCCGACACAAAGTCCGGTTTGAAGGAATGGAGCCACTGCCCTCCCGCTCATCCAGGGGCTCCAAGACATCCCTGGTTGTGCCCCCACCCAGCGCAGGCTCAGATGCTTCACACCCTTCCACCTCATCCAGCCAGCCAGATGGGCTGAGTGCAGGCTTGGGCCGCTCGGCATTGAGGCTGGAACCAGAGCCCTCACGCCTACACACTGTGTTTGAAACCCTGCTTGCCCAATTTGACCGACTCAACCAGGCCACAGAGGACGTCTACCAGCTGGAGCAACAACTTCAAAGCCTTCGAGGCCACAGACATAGCAGACCTCCTCTCTCACCTTCCCCTGGCTACTTCCCAGGCCATCAGACAGCTCTGCCCAGCTGCCTTGCTAGGCCCAGACAGGGGTTAGACCAGGCAGTAGGTCCCAGCAGGGTATCCTTGTGGTCTAATAAGGTCTACCCCAGCAGCACTTAGGCCCTAGGGGTCATGGCCATTCCCTTTCCTGGGAAGGCTTGTGGCTTCACACTGGCCTCTCTGAACCAGGGTGGACACCACTCAGTATTACCTTCTGCTACCCTCAAAGTTGAGCCAGGCAGAATGGCTGCAGACAGGTTCCTTAGGGTGCAGGTATTGTGGCCTTACCTGTCTGCCTATAGGTTTCAGCACTTTAAAAAGGCTGTGTAGCCAGCCAGGACCTAGGTCCCCTCCCCACAGGAGGATATAGCAGTATTGGACCAAGTGAGTACCCAGCCTCCAAGATGCTAATTTATTTCCCAAGTCCTCAGGTACAGCGGGCTGTGCCCGGCTCTACCCCTAGGCGGCCTTCTCCCCTTGCTAAGGATCCAAGCTCGAGGGAGGGCTAAGCTAACGCTTCTTCCCTGTCCGTCCCCTAAGTTATTACCTCTCTTGTTGTTTGTGCAGCATACTTGCCTCTAGCTGCCAACACTTTGTATGTCCACTATCAATAATTTATATGGGGTTAAAATGTATATATTTTTGTATGTCACTATTTTTCACTTGGGCTGAAGTTATCCATGGTGGGGGCGCAGGGGAAGCTGCAGCCACTTACTGGATCCGAGTCTGGCCTTGGGCAGGTGCTGGATGGGATTGGGGTCATCATGGCCTCATTTTCCTCCCTTGTCTGGGGCCAGGCAGCACCCAGATCTGCTGGTATCAGGTCTGAGCAAGGCCAGGACTACTGTGAGTTGAAAGATGCCAAGAAGTTATTGGACAAAACCCTCCACTGGGGCTGGTCCCCAGGGTTGGGGGAAGAGAATGTGTGTGACAGCACCTGCCTGCTTCTGTGGACTCAGCTGCAGCCCTAGCCTTGATCCTGCCCCATCCCCAAACAGACAAGACAAAGTCAAATAAAGAAGCTGTCTGACTGCTATCTGTGCTTCTCTGAACTCCAAGGGCCAGGTAGACATGGCCAGTTTATTTCATGTGAGAGTATAGTCAGATTGTGGTATCAGACAAGGAAAGGCTGGCTGTATGGCTCTGGCACCTCAGGAGCCCTAGTGGCCTCATACAAACTCTGTGAAGTCATCCACAGAGGAGATGAGGCGTTTCCGCTGGCCTGTCTCGTAGGTGGGTGGAGGTTCAGCAGGAACTTGAGCTGGGGCTTTGGTGTGGGCTGGAGGGTGCATCAGAGGCAAGCTTGGGTTTGAATAGTGCGCCTCCTCACGGATCTACAAAGAGATGGCTTTGGCAGTGAGTCCAGAGGTTCTATCCCCACCAGATTCAGCCACCACATCTCTGAAGCCCTGTCCTCCTTACCCGGTGGCGGAGACGCTTAATGTGGCGGAGCCTGGCGATCCACTTGGAGGGATAGATGTCAGTGGGGTTGGAACGGCTGTGGTGTACCTGAGAGGCCATCTGGGGACGCCAGAGTAGGATGGTGAGTTCCCATGCAGGAGCAACCACACACCCATTTCCCTCTCGGTCTTAGGCTGCAGCTACCACTCACATTTGCATGTAGGGCCATCTGTCGGGCCACGAAGGACAGGTTTCGGTCAGACACAATCTTGGCCACACTGGTGTCCACAAGGCCCTCCATGTCTGTGGAGACACAGTGCTCATACCTGGCTCAGACTATCTGCTACCCCACTCAGCCCAGGCCTCACCTTTCCTGCACTGCAGGGTCAACAGGTTGCATTTGTAGTCCAGCGGTGTGATGATCACATGGACAAAGTTGAACTGGCCCTGCCCAGACAAGAGGAAAGTCATCCTGGCGCAAGCATGTGCTGAAGGCCCCTCTGCTTCACTGCTGTGTCAGAGGTTTATCACCTCAATAGATAGCAGTTGGTCACAGTGAAATATACTGTCTTTTCCCAGAGTCCTGCTTCTTCTCTCCTTACTCATCCTGGAATCGGCTGCCATGGACAGTGTCTCAAGGACCACAGTCACCCCACATTGCCCCTCCTAAGAGTCTCTGTGTCCTTTATGGCTCTGGTACGGTCTGTACTTGCTGCTGAGCTTGGGTTCAACAGTCTCTCTGACATCCTACTGCCCACAAGTCCTAAGTCCACAGGTGATACTAGTGCTGACCCAAGGGGACCACTCCAAGCAGACACTATGCTCCTATTGGGCACGGTACATCCCCACCAGACACATGTTCACCTAGCTACTCATGAGGGGCACAGCTCATCGTAGAACCAAGTTTTGTGATCACATCTCCTTGTGTCCCTGACAGCATGTACAAAAGGCTCCCAAGAGGGGCTACTGTCTTAGGGCACTCAAGACTAATTCAAGATATACCAGAAAACATTTTTACAGATGGCCTGGGCCACTGATCAGCCTGATGGTATAGGTAGCAGAACTCAGCCACTGCCTAGGTATCCAGCACATGGAGATCCCACTCACCTTGATGGTGCCCAGCTTGAAGTCCTCACCGGAATCATTGTAGATGATAGAAACAAAGTCATTGCCCAGGTGCCGTTTCTTGTCACAGCGGTGCTTGTCCACATCTTTGGTGGGCATCAGGGTGGCAATGTGGAAAACAGCTGTGGGGGGGGGTGACACTGGGCTGGGTGCCAGGACAGGATATCTTACTCTGATCATAAGGGCTCAGGGTGAGACCTCCGTATCCCTCCAGATTTCCCTTGGTTTTCTTCCAGCAGCTTTTGGCTCCGCCCAGAGAGCAGGGCTTAGAAGCAGACCAGCTAGAGCAGTACACACCTTGTATGATATCATCATGCCAGCAGTAGGTGAACTGGCCGTCCTCACCACACACGTCAAGTCCACCCAAGTACACCTTGTCTGGCTGGCAGTCTTTGAGCTCGATGAGCCGGCCCAGGCCTGTCAGAAACTCCGTGTACCTGTAGGAGCCATGCTCATTTGATAGGATGGCCAGCTCGCTGTTGCTCTGTGGAGAGATCCAGGAGGGGAGCAGCAGCTCAGCAAGTAGAGAAAGCCAGGGTGGCTATTTCCACCTCCCACTCAGGACTTCATGCTTATATAGTGTCCAGTCCATATGCACTGGTGTCACCCTTCTCTACCCCTACATTCATTGTATAATTAACACACCCAGAATCCTAGCACTGCTCAGCAACCCTGCAACCAAACCCAAGCCTGTTCCTCTCGCTTAATGGTCATCACCTAACTTCATCACGGCTCAGAACAGCAGCCAGAGGGACACGTAAAATGCTAGTGTCAACGGTGACCTCTTGTCTCAAAGCAGTCCAGGGTCCCCACCTCACTCAGAAGTACAGCCCGTGGCCATTCTCTCAGTGAGACTGTGCATGATGGCCCTCTGCCTCCTGCTACTTAGCTACGTTCACCCAATGCTCATCCCAGGGCCTCAGTAGTCTGCTACTGCCAGCATGCACCCTGCAGTCCTCATAGCTCTGTATATCAACATGTTGGCCTGTCATCTCTTAGCTGTGCCCTTGGCTCCCAGTGTTCCAGAGCATCAAAAAACCAGAGACTGGACGCTGGGGTAGGAGATGTCTAGACCCACTACTGAGACCAGATGATTCTCTGCTGGCCCCAGGGCCTTACCTGGCCTTCTCCCACATACAGGACGGCAATCTTGTGGGTGTCATAGGACGGGATCTGATCAAGGAGCTGCACGGATCGCTCGAAGGACTGTCGTCACAGAAGCCTATGTGAGTGCAGGGCAGACTACCGTGCCACAGCCACCAACACACATAAATACTCAGCACCCATCCTCAGAGTGTCTCTACCCACATACAACACAACCTGCTGCCACAGGGGCTGGACCCTTCTGTGGGAAGGGAAGGCCTACCTCATTGGACAGCAGGATGGGCTTATTGGACTCATCACCAAAGAAGGGTGAGTGGTAGAGCTGTAGGAACACAAAGCTGCAGGAAAGCACTGGTCAGGAAGAAGCACCCGCCTGCAGAGTATCGGGACTCAAAATCTCTGTGACCAAGAACCCACCCTCCTTACGGCTGCCACCAGCCACAGGAAAACCCACGAATCTCCATGTACCCCTTTCTGCCCAGGCAGCACTGCCTGGAAACTCCAGCCAAGATGACAATGTATCCCTTGGAGCTGGTGGCAGTCTGGGATTTGTGCCCACCTAGGGTTGATGCCTGGAACCTTCTCAGCACTGGAGGCCGCAGCTCTGCTTTTGAAGGTATCCCTCTCTACCCTCTTGCCTCTTCGAGACGGGGCTGAATCAGAGATGGTATAGCCTCGAGGCCGTAGGCCACTCGGGGAGCGAGGGGAACTGGAAGGCAGGGGACCTTCAGGTGCGACTGTGACACGACCTTCTTCACCTGGGGCTGACCAGGTAGCAGCTTCCCCATCCAGGATCCCTGACTGGGACCGGACCTTAGACTCGGGACTCAGCCGTCCAATGTCAGCCTTGTCCCCTAGGTCTCCAAGGATGTCCTGCAAGGTCTGCAACTCAGGAGAAGAGCTTGACTTGCTCAAGGGCTGTGAGGGTTGGAAGGAGAGGTCTACCGCAGGCCGAGCCCCCTCAGAGGAGATGGCCCGCTCAATGGGGATGCCCCCGGCAGCCAGCTCCTCCAGGTGGGACTTCTCTTCCTGGCTAGACGCTGAGGATGACTGCAAAGACAATTTGGAAGAAGCACTGTTTGGAGGCACTCGAGTGAGTGCCAGGTTCCTCTGGCTCCTGCTGGCTGTGCCTGCCATGCTTTCTGGGCCCTTTTCAGCAGACAAGCCAAGAGCCCCACAGACTCAGGAGTCCCACAATAAAGGCAGCTTAGATGGAGGGTAAGAGACCCACATGGACTGAGCAAGCAGGACGAGGAGAAAGAACTAGTCATTTCTTAGTCAGGATCTATCAAGATGGCAGCAAGTTAGAACCCGCAGGAGTCTGGGTAGGAAACTGAGCCACCTGCCCCAGGCCTTCCCAGAGGCTTCCCAAGGCACTCACCCTATTGTAGGTGTCAGGACGCTGGCAGTGCCTGTCCGTACCTAATGCTGCCTCAAAATCCTCCAATTCGGGGGGCTCCACTGGCACATGAGCCTCTCCTGGACTTCCCTCCTCAAGAACCACAGCAGAGTCTGGGAGAACACAGACAGGGCTGCTTGCTGTGTGCTGATCAGGGCCGGATGCTCATGTGGCCTCTGAACACCAGCTCCCTCCTGCAGGAAGGCAGCGCCCTGCAGTGCTTTCCCCTTTTTCTGTGACTGCCACAGGAGCAGGCCAGAGATGTACTCTGAAGGCCTGGGGAGTCCTGGCTCTAGCGCCTCCTGCAGGCCAGTGGGCAGCAACAGTGCCCACTTCCTGCATCACTAGCAAGGCAGGTAGGAGAGCAGGGCCATTCCAGAAGGGCTGCAAACTGGGTGAGTACAGTGTCTGAAGCCAGCTCTGAGGCTAAGGAAAAAGGCCTAGTTTGTCCAGGACTTTGGATCCCAGGAAGAAGCTAACAGGATGTCCCCATATGCTGACTTGCAACCCCGTCTGAGGTCAGAGGCTTCAAGTCTGCTCCTTGAAGGAAGGAAGGAAGGAAGGAAGGAAGGAAGGAAGGAAGGAAGGAAGGGATAAAGTCCCCAAGTAGCACTTCCTAGGCTAACATTGAGGCAGGTGTGGGTGAGAAGCAGTCAAGGCCAGTGCAGCCTGTGACACCCTCCCCTAGCTCAGCCCACACTCCAGCAGCCATGTATACACTGCCCCTCCAAAGCTGGCTCCTGTACACATGAGGGAATCTGCAGGGCAACCTTCAAGAGCCAGTGGCCTTGTCACCAAGGGCCTTGGCCAGCTATGATGAAAGGGAGACGCACAAAACATATCATCAGTAGCTAGGAAAAGGTCAGCTCTACTGAGCCTTTGGGCCAGGCTCAACCCCAATAGCTGCTGCCCACTGGGATTAAGGGGAACTACACAACCTGTGGCCAGAGGCCACATATACATACTCAAAAGCAAGAGCTCAGCTCAAGACACATGTCAAAGGGTTCCCACGGGCTAAGCACAGGTGTCCTACACAGATGTCCTCATGTTAGCCAGAACCCTGCTCCCCAGGGGTGATGAGAGGCTCAGCCAGCCATGGAGGGGTGACCAGAGGAGGGACAATGAGAACAGCATCTATGAGGCAGAGTGGTGCTCTGCAGACCACATGGCTTCCTCACAGGGACTCGCCAATACCTGCCCAGGAAACGCTCCTGTGCAGCTGTCCTTGGCAGCTGGACTGGTACAGGGAGGAGAAAGAAGCCACTGCAAGGTAACCACGCGAGTAGCCTCGTCAGCGGCAGAGACTGCACAAGGCCGAGCAGAGAGGATGGGTACAACCCCGGGCCTGGAGAGGAGAGAGGGGAGGGCCAGCGGCGGCCAGGGCCGGCACACAGGGCTCCCAGCTCTCCATCAGCATGCACAGCCTTTGGGAGGTCAGTACTGGACAGCTGCTGACACACGGGTGTCCTCAGCCTCCAAGTACCATCTATGAGCACATATTCAAGGGCCTAGCTGGGCAGGGTGGCAGGCAGGCAGGCAGGCAGGCTCAGGCATCCCACCCCAGGCCCGAGGGATGCTCAGCTGCCCGCAGTGCCACCTCACCCAGAGCCATGCCCATCATGGAAGTACTGGCAAAGGCTCCAGAGATTCACCCAGACACTGTCAACCCCAGTAGTATACTGGCAGTGGCAGCAGGTACCTGTCTCCAAGGAAGAAGGTTTCTTCAGCTGGCATGAGCCTGCTCCTAAACTTTAGGGACCTGAACACTAGTATCTTCCCCCAAAGACCCTGAAAATTATTCATGGAGGCCTTGGTGGAGGGAGCCATGCTGCCATCATAAAGGCATCTGGGGCTCAGCACAAGCCATGCTGTCATGCTCACCTGTGTTAGATCGTGGCAGAGGAGGCGGCTTGGATGTGGCAGCCGCTGGCACAGACAGTGACTTGTACAAGGCTGTGTCCCGGTGCTCCTTGAAGCGCTCAGCAGCCATGAGAGCATTGGACAGCTCTTGCAGGGGCATATTGTTGATGTCTGAGGAGAAGGGGCTGAGCGGGTTCTCCAAGCTCATCAGCCAGCTGGTGTTCCCTGGGGGCAGGCAGGCCACACTTGTCACACCCATCTCCAACAGCCTCTACCCATTCACACCCTCTGCTGCTCTAGATCGGCGGACACAGAGGTTGGGCAGGCCAGGCTCAGATGCACATCCAATCGGAGGCTCCCGAGACAGCCTGGAGCTATTTCCTTCTCCTACCATATGTCCACAGCACCTACTACTGTTCATGGGCTTGGGGATCTTTATTAAGCCCTGTGACTGTCAAGTCCTGTTGAATGCTAACCTCTAACCCAGGACCTCAGAAAGTGACTCTGGAAACGGGAAAGAAGTGAACAAGCCAAGTGAGATCTCACGGGTGGCCCTAGGCTAACGACTGGTGTCCACACAATAAAGGGTTTGGCTCCAGCCATGAGGATAAGGAGAAAAAGCAACCACTTGCAGGCTCAGGAGAGGCCACAGAAGGAATTGGCCCTTGCCCACATCCAGTCTCATCTTCTGGACTCTACACTGGAAGACTAAACATCTGTAGGGAGAGCTGCCCTGTCCCAGCCACCACCCACCTCTGAATGAACGCCTCAATACCCCATGCTTGTTGCTCTGGGTCTACAGCCTGGAGAAGATCATTGCCACTCTCTTGGGGACTCCAGTCTGCTTCCTTTCTCAGTACCTGTGGGCCTGCGGACCAAGATTTCAGCCCAGCCCTGGGTCAGCAAAGGCACATAGGCTGCCAGATTCGTCTTCTCAGCTTTTGGAAGCTGGGTTCCTGCAGAGGCCTTCTCAGACTTTGCTGCTGGTGCAGTTTGTGGTCCCAGAGAAGCAGGGCCACCTGGAGTATGGGGAGCTGGAGTGTCCAGGGCACCAACTCGAAGGCCGTGGCCCCCTAAAGACAAGGGGGTTGAGAACTGGTAACCACCACTTGCCCAGTCCAAAGTAGCCAGCACAGAGCAGACCCAAGCACAGAGTCCAGCCAGCCTGGGCACTGGAGGAGGAAAGCCCTATCCCCTGGTTCTGGCTCTTTAAAAGGGGTGGCCTCTGGGCTGAGAACAACCACAGAGACCCAAGGCTTGCTCACTGGACAACTCATTCAATCATAGCAGAGAAAGTTCTGGGTGAGCTGGACTCCAGACCTTCTCTGTAGGAGCCTTACTCCACTGATAAGCAGAGGTGCCATGTCTCTATACAAAGACTGAGACAAGTATGCCACAAAGGACGGTACCTCAGAGTCAGCAGATCTTCTTCACACTGGGCCAAACTGAGAAGCACCTGAGGGGTGGTAATGGGCACCTGACAGGAGCTGGCTGGGGCAGAAGCGTACCTGACATAGAGCGGACCCGGTCCCGGGCCCCACGAGACACCTGCTGCCCAGCCTGGGACTCCAGTTTGGCTGGTGCTTCCTTTGTCTGCCTCACGTGTGCACCAGGGTCAGAGCTAAGGACAGACATGCCCACACAAAGTCAACCATGGTCCCCAGGGTTTCGAGGACCACAGTGTTCACAGAAGGACAGGACAGTCACCTTGACTCTGGGCCACTCTGCAGATCCCCTGTGTCCAGTCCCAGCAATGATCGGGTACCAGTCCCCACACTTGTGGTCACAGTGACAAGCTTATTTCCAACCAGCCAGGTTTTGGTCCTACCTCCTGCTAGGAGGAACTCTCCCACAGGGGACCTAAAAGAATAAAGTGTCCACCTCCTTTGCAGGTGCACAGTCAAAAGGAATGCCCTGCAATGAAGCTTGGCTCCTAAAGGCCAACAGGGCCTCAGGAGCCCAGAGCAGCTGCCACTATGGGCATCAGTTCAGCTACAGAGGAATAACTGGACAGCTGCCCCTCCCACCCTCTGCCCAGTCCTGTAGTACAGAGCACACCTCTTGGGGACCGCAGTGAAGTTGGAGAACACATATCGGGCCATCATGTCCAGACATGTTTCTGTGAGCTCCAAGTGAAGGTTTTTCAAGCTGTCATCTGCCTGGGCCATCGAGTTCTCATCTGCAGATCCCAGGCTGGCACTGGTGAGGGACGTCTGTATTCTGCTAGAGGAAGAAACCATACCTGGTCAGGGGTCGGGGCTAAGAGGAGAACTGTGCTATGTCACCTACCACCAGGAGTCAAAGCTCAATGCATGCACGGCCAAGGTGGCCTTGCTCCAAACGCCCACCAGACCCAGGGTGCAGCGGACAGTAGAGCTACAACCTCACAAGCCATGTGGACCATGTCATCCCAGAGAGGACGGGAGATAGGTGCCTCTGGTTGGAGCAGAGCTGAAAGACTGGAACACCGTCTACCCAAGCACACAGGAGTTAGCCATGGCTGCAGCACACAGCTTAGTCATGCAGACTTGGAGAACACAGGGCAGAGCAAGATTGCATTCTGCCCACAGGGCCACCTCCTGTCACGGACGGGGAGTGGCTGGGCTAAGGGACCCTGGGATGACGAACGCCCCAGGGAGCAGAGGAAGGCTTTCTGTAGGTCTGATTCGGACGTGCATGCCATAGCTCTTTACTCACATTTAACTTAAGGATTATGCCAGGGAAAAAGCATTGAGAGGGGAACACTACTGAGCACCTCACTGTCCCCAACTATCTGAGGCCACACTGAGGTGGAAGGCCGAGGCAGGCACTAGCAAGGAGCTGATCGCAAGGTGGTGGAAGGCACATGCATGAAGGGCTTGAGGGTGAGGAAAGATGCCCATCACTAGTACAGACAAAACCCACAGGAAGATACTAGCTCCCCTCCAGGCTGGCCTCCACACCAGAGCCCCACACAAAAGCCTCTAGCTCCCCTTAGAGTGAAGGCCAAGAAGGAAATCTGCCCTACAGAATGTGACGCCCAAGTTAGGAGAGTGTGTATCTGCCAACCTACACAGGTGCAGCTTGCCCTCACAAAGCTCCCGCCCTCGCCTTTGAGGTACAAGTCTGCAGGCGCTGGCACTAGCCTCCTAGTTTTCTTAGGGCGGCTGTCCTAGCTCTACTCAGGGCTCAGACGATGACCTCTGAGGAGGCTGGGCAGTCAACTGTGTGAGTACAGGGCTTGGACAGAATGCACCCTTCCCCCACCTTCGCCACCAGACTCTGTT
Organism: Sigmodon hispidus; assembly: GCA_004025045.1. Classification (NCBI taxonomy): domain Eukaryota; kingdom Metazoa; phylum Chordata; class Mammalia; order Rodentia; family Cricetidae; genus Sigmodon; species Sigmodon hispidus. The sequence continues at coordinate 101,717 of PVIH01005139.1, read as the reverse complement.
AGGCTGGGACCAGGTTGGCCTCCAGCTCTGGTCAGGGAGAGCCGCCAGCAGGCGAGGAGGTCATGCATGCAGCCCCATGCACCACCACCCGGGTGCTCACGGGGCCAAGCTCCAGGTCTGTGCCCCCCGCCCGACACAGCCCCACTACCTGCGGACCACATGTTCAGACACACTGATGCTGCGGCACCGGAAGGCCTCGGCTGCACAGCTGTCTTTGAATTCTTTCACAGGTGGAGAGTTATTCAGGCCTTGTTTGGGGACTCTGGCTATCCTCAAACTACCGGGCGAGGAAGGAAGCCCCAAGCCCCAGAGAGCCCAGCTCCCGGGAATGGGAGAACAAGCCATTGGAGGGGTGAGGAGGGAAGGTCCCAGGCCACAGGGTCAAGATGGAGAGGTCCCGAGGGTGAGATGAGCAAAAGAACCATGCCAAAGGACAGTGAGCAGGGGAAGAAACAGAAAACAAAAATGCATAAAAATACAGCTTGTAAATGCCACTGAGAAAATGTAAGGTTTCACGCATGATACCAAAACAAAAGACATTAGTGCAAATTAAATGTGTGTGGATTGCCCCGCACGGCAGATTCCAGGCTATGCTGACCAGACATCCCTGCCTACCCCACAGCAACGCCTTTGAGGCCAGGCCCTGGAACTCACTGTGGAAAGAGGCTAGTTTTCAATGCAAGGCCCAAGACCCCCTAAGAGGAAGAGGCTCTGGCCAAAGATGGCCAGACTGAGGTTCTTCAGCCCGTCTTGAGCTTGAGTATAGGTCGCACTGGAAAGTGCCGTATCCCACCCAGGAGAGCTGAGACAGCCCGCAGGAAGCCGGGCAGCAGGGCAGCAGGGCAATGAGGTGCAAACAGGAACAACGAGAACTGGCACGGCTCTGCTCTCAGATTTGGCACAAGCAGCTGTGATGGTGAAGAGCATGTCCCTGATGAGCAAGCTCTGGAGGGGAGGGGTGGCGCTGGCTGAAAGCTGGGCCAACCAGAGACCACGGGGCCAAGGAGTAGATAGATGTCTCTGGGTTCTCCCTGGCCAAGCCCCAATCACAGCTGCCATGATACATTCTTTGACTCCTCTTCCAGCGCAGTGAGAACCAGCCCTATACATCTTGATCTCCAACACAATATGTAATCCTGGGCCCGAGAAACCAAGATGCTGGCGCATGGGCTCCACAGGGCTGCAGGCTATACGCCAGCCTAGCAAATGAGAGGTACTAGCTACCTTTGCGGATCCTGTCCAAGGGTATCTTAGGCCCAGGTCACCATGCACGGTGACACCCCATCTTAGTCTCATGTTCACTGGCCTAGAGGTCACTAGTCATCAGTCACAGCCTAGGGTCCCACCCCACTTGATACCAGCAAGGCCCCATCAGACCCCGAACCTTTTGGGCCTTTCGTTGAGGCTGGTGCTCCGTGCTCTGAAACTGTCCTTCTCAGGGGTGTCATCAAAAGACAGGAGGGCATTGCAACGCAGGCCCTGGAATGGGATGGAGACATAAGCTGTGAGGGGCCATGGAAGGGTAAATCAGAAATTCTCTCCCCAGCTGAGCCGTTCCTGGGTGCCACAGAGCCTCCACTAATTCCCACCCCTACCCATCGTCCATGTCCCACTCCGTCCATGGCCCCGGACTAACCTTAGTGATATAAGGGACAAAGTCCTTCCGGAAAGGCAGTCGGCACCTAATGAACCACATGGCTATGACATGATGGGCCAGACACACGATGTACTGATTGAACCTGGGGTGAGAAAGCTCAGCTCTAGCCTCCCTCTGGGCGTCAGTGGAGAAACATCACGACAGAAGTGCTAGGGCATCAGGAGACTCTTAGCTTAGAGCCCAGACTCATTTCCTGGGCCATGGTTGACAAGGGGACCCAGGGCAGCCAGACTTACTTGGAGGGGTTGGTGTATGGCAGGGAGATGGCAAACACACTTGCGTATTGCTCTGCAGCAAAGTTTCTGTAGAGGTGTGGCAGCCTGGCCAGAGCTGTGTGACACAAGGACAGCCATCAGGGGAGCCCAGGCCAGCCAACAAGGATATCAGCATCTTGTGCAACTATCCACAGCCCCTATGTATAACCTTCCAGACCCAGGACTCAGCTTCCCATCTCAGGGACAAGCAACCTATGGTTCCTAGACTAAACCTAGGCCATGGCCTGCAGCTATATGATCCATAAGCTGCAAACATTTTGAACGTTTTTATAGGTAGTAAGCAGAACAAAGTTTATGTGGCCCACAGAGTATCAACTCTCCACTCTGGCCTTCCCACCAAGAGTTGACCTTGCTGTCTAGTATCTCAAGATCTAAGGCTGATGCTCCAGATACACAAGGAGGTAGAAAAAAGAGCAGTATAACACCCTGGAATTCTGGAAGTTCTGACAAGAGAGGAACAAAACAGGTGAAACTGGCAAAAACCAAGTGCTCCAGGGCAGAAAGGAGTCAGTGTGGGCATGGGGCAGAGGTTGAGGTGATGGGCAGGCTTATGAGCAGAAAGAAAAGCAATGGCCTGTCCCAGAGCACACAGCAAAGCCCTGGGAAGCTGACGGGAGGCCAACCTGTGTGCACTCGGGGGCTGGGGCAGGCACAGGGTGTCCACCCGATGCAGCTGCCCACAGACACATGTGTACAGGTGTATACAAGCAGAACACCACACTCACTGGACAGAAACTCCAGGAGGGGGATGGCCATACTGGCTGTGGCAGAAATGTGCGTCAGCTTCATGACCAGGACAGGTAATGCCTTGATGATGATGTCGGGCATCTCTACACTGCAGATGGCCAAGGCCACCACACACTGGCTGGCACAGCGGTAGATGAGGCCTTGCTCCAGGCAGTAAACCATTTCACGCTGAGGGAATAAGATGTGAGACACAATGGGTCTATCTGCCACCCACTGGAATGTTACCCTAACTCCTGCCGAGGAGGGCCAAGCTGCTCCTCAGGTCTACTTCTCCAGGCCTTGCTTCCTTCTTCTGTCTGCTTTGAGATGATTCTTGGAGGTGAGTGGGGGTGAGGCTTAGAAATGTCCCTCAGTGCCTAAGTAAGCCCATATCCAGGGGTCACCCCATCATTCTGAGCCTCCCAAAGGACTGGCCTTGAGGAGAATCACCAGCTGATACAGCAGGTGCCTCCTGGTTGCTGTTCCCCTATTAAGAGGACAGTAAAACGACAGCTCAGGCCCCCGACTTCCCTGACGCCACCCTCAGAAATATTTGGGTTCAGAGAGCCTCCATGATCTTTTGACCCAGCTTAGACAGTTGCCCTTTGGCATAATGCCAGCAGGGGTTATGGAGTGCACCCCAACACAGGGGCATTTCATCCAAGCTGGGCCTATGGCTGAAGCTGCAGCATCAATTCCTTAGTGTGCTGCAGTCGGGAACCTGGCTCAGGAAACAGGCCTGAGCTGAGCTCCAGCCCCTCTCCCGGCTGCCAGGACTGCGAGCATTTTGTCCTGGAGACAGCAGACTCTAGAGGACATATAGAGGGTGACACGACATGGCACTGCTGTGACCCTGACAAAAGGAGAAATGACATCCAGGAGTCCTGACAACCTACCACACTTCCTAAAGCTGGCCTGGCTACCTACCTGTCCCCAAACCTAGCAGATTTTCAAGAAATACTCCTCAAATGGGGGAGGGAGCCCTTGCTGGGGAAGAGGAGGCCAATGGACACAGTCGAGGGCCATAGCAAAGCCCACAGCTTATAGAAAACCTCAGAGCTCTATGCCTGGGATTCGGCTGCCCTGGGTCCCTGGAACAAAGCCAGTGGCCCAGCAGGCAGCTCACAGAGTGCTACTTTGTCCTGTCTCTCACCTGTTTGGTCTTGTCCAAATAGTTGTGGTACGATATTAATGCTGTTAGCACAGGAACCACAGCCAAGTGCAGATCAGTTCTTGAGAAGCCTTCTGGGGTACCTCGGAGCCGCTCCAGCGTCTTTGGGTCTGAAAGCTAGCATATGAAACATAGCCCTGGAACCTCTGCTCCACAGCAATATTCCTCAGGAGGCCAGGGGATGCTAAGGAAGTCCAGAAGGCCCCTACTTCCTTCCAAGCAGAGGTCTTCCTGAGAAAACCCTAAACTGTGACAGTGCAGCAGGAGTATAATGTAACTAACTGGGTGTTCTAGCCTAGAAGAGCAGAGACTTAGGGCGTATGTGCTCAGTAACAACATGTCCTTGATCATGGACATGTCTAGAATGCGATGACATGTGATCCCTAGGGCATTTTTGGCACTGTAGCCTCTGCTGGCACCAGGAGCATGGTCTGGAGCCAAGGTTCATTCTGAAAAACACAGAATCCCAGCTGGGTAGTGGTAGATATCTGTGAGAAACATCCTCTATCTTGGAAGAGAAAGCCTAGATTCTAGCCTGATGCAAGGGAGCTGGCAGGGGGGCTGGGGCGGTCGGTCGGGCGGTCGGGCGGTCGTTACCATGGAGCAGAGGGCAGAAGACAGCTGGTCCACACTGCAGGGGGAGGTGAAAATGAGGACTTTGTAGCGCAGCGACTCAGGCAGCTTGTTGAGCACAAGCTTCAGCACCTTCCAGTCCGTTTCCTAGGAGAGGAGATGGTTCAGGTGGCAAGGCTTGCTAGCCCGTGCAGCACGAGGCTCCAGCAGTCACTTGAAGCTATGTGCTGGTACGCAGCCTCAAGGCTTCTTCTGGCTTTCTGCTCCTTTGCCCACAGGGTATTTATTGAACCTTCACCCGTGTCCCTAAGTAGTACTAGGAACCACTTCTCAGAGTCTGGGCCACTGGGCAGTACCTTGGACAGTGGTGGCCACCCTCCAGAGGCCAGGCTGGGTGAGACCGAGCAGAGCATTGCCTTCTCCATCTCAGTTTAGGGCTTCCCCAGGTCTGGCTCTGCGCTGTGTCCCCCGCCCACTGATGGCATGGTAACTGCCTGCCTCTGCACTGCACTGAGGGTTCCCAGATACCCACCCCCGAACTCTGCACCAGCCAAGCTTCCCAGCACTGACACTGTGGCAGAAGAAAAGCTGAATTATGGCTGAGGGCAGAGGGAGCACACAACAATCCAGAGCCAGCCCTGCTAGCAGAGAGCCAGTGTGTCAGCCCAAGACCATAGCTCCAGGGAGGACATGAGTCACGGCTCTCTGACTTCTGCTGTGTGTCCATGAGGGATAGCCTACTCCAGAAAAAATCGTAAGCAGTCCTGAGTCCTTGACTCTGTGAGGCCTAGATACTCCTAGGAAGCAACCTGCCAGCTCCAGGGTCTCCAGGGACTCGGGGCTTTCCACTCCCTCCACAACTGTCCCCCACCCCCACTCCCTCTCGCCTCCCCACCCTCCCGGGTCTTGATCTCTTGCCTGGCATCTTTAGCACCTCTCACTGCACAAACCATACCACCTGCTTCCAGGGTTTGCTAACTCCTGTCTCTAGAACCTTCCCTAGTTTTCAGGCCTGACCTCAGCTTACCTGGTGTACGTCCCCAAGACATGACTGTGCCCACCTGTGCCTGCCCCATGAAGTGCATGTTGATCTAGGTTCACTGTTACCTGGCTACATATCTGGATCCTGTTGCAAAACTTCATTCATACAAAGGTGAAAAATTGGATTTATTTCAAGAATTTGATACCTCAAGGCAGGGACAGCTCAGGCTACCCTAAGAGGACCCGAGGAATGAGCTCATCTCACCTGTTTCAAACACTGCAGCAAGACACGGAAGAGCAGGGAGTAGGGGAGGTGACCGAAGCGTACAGCAGGGCCCGTGGGCACGGGGCTAGGGGGCCCAGCTGGAGGTGAAAGGGGCCCACTGGCCTTCTTCTCAGAGGCCCTCTCCAGTTCCCTGTGGAAGCAGGTAGGACAGTACCACACACTGTGCAAGTTAAAATAGACATGGTCCCTCCTGACTCAGCTTGCTAATAGCATCCCTCTTACATAAGACTAACTGCGGCAGAGAATATCCAGCTCCATATAACCAACAGTCCACCCCAGAGCATGGGACATACGTGCAGTCACAGACACAGTAAGGGCTGAATCTCACGACCCCATCCTTATTGGGCAGGCCCAGTCGATGCAAGGAGTCAGCTCGCAGCAGCAGCAGGAAGTCAAAAGCCTGCCAGGGAACAATTTGGCCCTTCAGTCACGCCAGAAGCCTGACTCCAGGGAAGGCACTTAGCACTCTAAAGACACTGAAGCCTGAACTTCTAAACCAGTGTCCTACAGAGGGAGACTTCTCCCCAGTCGCTGTCTGGTTCCCAGGTAACACCATATAATCAACCCATTCCAAATCACAAATTATTCCCAGAGTCCCATCACTTCCCCACAGTGACAGACTGTAGGCTGGGATCCTTAAAGAACAGGCTATGCACTGAGCCTGGGAGTCCCTCGGGGCTTCCTTCTTATTGACCTTTCTACTCAGAGGAGGCATCAGCATGGCCACCCTGTCCAGCCCTCCCCGCTCTCCTGTCTCCATCCAAGGGAACCCAGGCTACAGGGCACTGAGAGATTCTTTAGCACCAGGAGCACTGGAATTAAATGTCAACCCTAGAAAACAATGTACCCTATCCTGGAAAACTGTGTGACTTCAGAGTGATAAGCCACAAAAGTACAAGGAGTATAGGCCAAGGACAGGCAGTATAGGTCTTTGGCAAAACAGACACAGCAGATGCCAAGGAGAAAAGTACCTGGCACAGGACCCTCCCTAGCCCACCCACTGCCTCTCTAGACATTTGTAACACATCTGCCAAGCCTAAGGCTTGCTGGACCCCCAAGTGATCACCCAACTGGCAGCCTCACCTGCAGCCGGATGCTGCTTGCAATAGGCAGGGAGTAGCCGTGTTTGTAGTGAAGCTGCATGTGGTTAATGAGTGTCTCGTACACCCGAGTGGCATGGCTGGCAGGCAAGGTATACAGCTTGGTCTGCAGAGAAAGAGTGCACCAATCCTATGACAGCAGCCAGGGAGATGGCACCCCAATCCAGGTGAAGGAAACAAGCAGTTGTCCGCTGTACCCTTCGGTCAGGGCACCATCTCTCCACATGCCCATCTCATCAGCAGAGCATCAGGTAGCAAATTAGAAATCACACCCAAGGGGCTAGAGAGATGGCTCAGCGGTTAAGAGCACCGTCTGCTCTTCCAGAGGATCCAGGTTCGACTCCCAGCACCCACATGGCAGCTAACAACTGTCTGTAGTTCCAGTTCCAGGCAAACACCAAGGCAAATAAATAAAATAAAGTTTTTAAAAAAAAAAAAAAAAAAAAAAAAGAAATCACACCCAAGTACTGCACAGTAGTGGCCTGACCCATCCCTCATGTGATGTGCTGTAAAGGGGTTTTCAGTCCCCCAAGACTAAGTAAAGCCAATAAGGATACGGTTTATCCCACCGAAAGGGTCCCTTAGCCCATCACAAGGTCCTGGCCCTGGTACCGAGAGCACAGCCCAGCCCCATACCATCCCAACAAGACTCCAGCCCTCCCTGGCAGGTGACAGGCAAGCCCAGGACCTGGGGAACCCAAGGGGCCTTCATGGTCTCTGAAGCTTGGCGGTGAGTGGACAATGATCAAGCCACCACGGTTTTTACTTATTTGGCTATTTGTTTCTTTTCCTGGCTTTGCCTGGAATTCTCTATATTGGCCTTGAACTCAGAGGGATCCAGCCGCCTCTTACTTCAGAGTGCTGGGATTAAAGGAGTGCCCACACTCAACTCTTCTTCTAAAGACAACTTATATAGCTATTTCCCCACTCTCATAACATACCATCCAAAGTCCTGCTCTAGATGACTTGAGGAGACAATTTTTTTTTTTTTTTTTTTTTTTTTTTTTTTTTTTTTTTTTTTTTTTTTTTTTTTTTTTTTTTTTTTTTTTTTTTTTTTTTTTTTTTTTTTTTTTTTT
>PVIH01005139.1:0-93772 GCA_004025045.1 Sigmodon hispidus | reverse complement strand
AGTGCTGTTACACAAAGAAACAAAACAAAACCAAACCAAAAACCTGTCTGTCCTCTTATACCACATACAAGTTTCTAAAACTAAAAGCCAGTAACACTGTGTCAGCATAGTGGCCCACACTGGTAATCCTAGCACCCAAAAGAGAGAGGTAGCCAATCTGGGCTACACAATGAGACTCTGCATCAATATAATACACACACAAAGAAAAAAGAAAAAAAAGGCAAGCCCAGAACTATATGATCTGATGGAGAAATTGGAATTCATGAGGCTAGCATATGGGAAATGGGGCAGCCTGAGTCCACAACAGTCCACAAGCTATGAAAATGCAGACCTGTGTGACAGCACTTGGGGGATGGAAGCAGGAGAATCAGAGTTCAAAGTCTAGCCTATATGGATCCTATCTTTAAAAGACTGGGGCCATGGAGATGGAGTGGGAAAGCTGCACAAGCATTAGGAGCAGCATTTGATCCAAGAACCCACACAGCAAGATGTGCTGGCAGATATCTGTATTCCAGTGCTCCTATGGGGAGGCTGGAGGCCAGCACAGGAGAATCCCTGTAAGCCTCTCGGCCAGCTAGCCTGCTGTCTCGAATAAGGTAGACAATGAGGACTGCCACCTGAAATTGCTCTCTAACCTCCAGGGGCACCTGATGGGTGTGTCTATACTCACACATACACAACACACGCACACATGCACATGCACACAAACACACTAAAGCAAAACAAACAAAGGCTGGAGAGATGGCTCAGAGGTTAAGAGCACTGACTGCTCTTTCAGAGGACGTGAAATCCCCAGCACCCACATGGTGGCTCTCCACCATCTATAATGAGATCTGGTGCCCTCTTCTGGGGTGAAGGAATGCCTGCAGGCAGAACACTGCATACATAATAAATCAAAAGAAAACAAAAATCCTGTGACAGTTCCTCATCTCACAGTTGATTGTGGGGATCCTACACAGCCTTGTGAACATATTATGACCAATGAGGTCTTCATTGTAAAGGGGGTAATTTTATGATACGTGAAGTAATCCCAATAAATCTCTTTCGAAATGAAAACAGCTGCAGGCAAGCATGGTCTTTCTCTACTCGGCAGCTGTAGTGGGAACAAGTACAGCTGTAAACAGCAAGGGGCTTACCCCTGCACACCGCAGGCCTCTCCCACCTCGGTCACACCTGCGTACCGCACCCATTTCTACCAGTCCCTGTAAACCTGTCAGAGCGCTCTGTCTTCCACAGACATCTGGGGACAAAACCGAGTCCTCTCTCTCCCCCTTCCCAGGGCTCACCTGAAGGATGACCAGGAGTCCCAGGACTGCAGTCTTCACATCCTCCAGGGAGGCCGAGTACACTGCTACATCCCTTTCTTCCAGATCCAGGGGTGGAGAGAGAGAGCGTGCCATCACCTTCCAAGAGACCAGCATCTAAGTTCCAAGCTCAGAGTTCCCAGGCGGTTACCCACAAATTCCTTCTGTGTGCTTCCCAGGAGGGAAGATACACTTTCACACGTGTGACTGCTCACAAATACATTCCCAACTAGGACAGACAAAGTGACAGTGTGGGAGGGTGAGGGCCACAGCCCTGGCTCCCAGCTCTGAGTCTCACTCTTCAGATGATCCAGCCTGGACCCCTAAGAATGCAACATACTGATTTGCAAGGTCCTGCATGTAGGACATTGACTAAGCAGCAAGGTGACTCAGCACAGCCTTTTGACACCACACATGCCCCTGTCCATGGAGAAAACCACCAGTCACGATGATAAGAATGGGTCAGAATCCACAGGATGCTCTGTCCACCGGCTTTGTCTATACCAGCCCAGACCTCTAGGTGGTTCTTACTTTTTCTTTTTCTTTTTTTTTTTTTTTTAATTTTATTTATTTATTTATTTGCCTTGGTGTTTTGCCTGGAACTGGAACTACAGACAGTTGTTAGCTGCCATGTGGGTGCTGGGAATCGAACCCGGGTCCTCTGGAAGAGCAGACGGTGCTCTTAACCGCTGAGCCATCTCCCCAGCCCCTGGTTCTTACTTTTTCAATGATGTCCAGTAGGCTGTTGAAGTGGTGGGTATGGCATCCTTCTGCCAGGTCCACCAGCAGCTGGGTGGCTAGCTTTCGGACCTGGTGGTCTTTATCCTCGGGGATGTGGGAGAGCTGCGAGATGACCACTGAGTTAATCAGTTCCTCCTGCAGTGGGCACAAGATGGAGAAGGTGAGTTTCCCGTCCCACAGTGGGCAAGGGCACTTTTCAGTGACACACTGTGACTCCCTCAAGGCACAGACCCAAAGCACTTAAGATGTCAGTAAAGACTGCAGAAAAGCTGGACAATGAAGGACACTTCTAGCCTTTGTGAAACCCTAGATCCCATCTCCAGCCCACACTTATACAAGGAGCCCTCCCAGTGGAGGGCGGTGGTTCAGTATGAGCCTGTGTGTGTGTGTGTGTGTGTGTGTGTGTGTGTCGGGCAAAGGAACCCTGACATCAGATATCTACTGTGAAGAGGACACTGCAATGAGACCTTTCACAAAACCAGTAGAAGCCGACAGAAGAGAGCACATGAAGACCGACTCTGCTAAGAGAGAAGAACACAGAGTTCCTTTCTGCAAGGGCACTGGGCTACTGTGAGGAAGGATGGATAAGCAAAGGGCAATGGGGGGGGCACAGAACAGCCGGGAGGGGAGAGAAGGACAAACTGAGGAAGCTGGGAAGTCAGGCTGCCTGAGGAACATGAGAAAGGAGACAGACCTGTCTGAGATGCAAAATAAGCCACACAAAGCATCAAGCAGTGACACTGCCCCATAGCAGGAACGCAGCAGGAAAATGACCTAGCAGGGCCTAGGGTGGCCTGCAGCCGGTACTGGGGCTAAGGGGTGATGGGTGGCAGAAGCAAACCCACACACTAGACTTTTCTGAAGGATGCAAGTATGGCGCGAACTCAGACCAGATTTTTCAGAAATTCCTCCGCTCTGAGTGAGGGGACAGGCACCTGCCTTGCTTCTTATACTGCCAGGCCCAGCACAGGGGGCCTGACCAGAAACAAGATAAATAAACCATTGAGCACACAGGGAGGAACAAAGCCAGAAGGAAGCATGCCATAAAGGGGAGCCAGGAAGATCCCAAACAGAAACCAGCTCTGCAGGAGCATATGCAGACAAGGTCCCGACAGGGACAGAGCCCTGCCCCACACACCCAGCCTCCCCGACATACCAGCCCCCTCCCAACACCCCTCCACACCCCTAACCCCCAGCCCCCACCCCCACCCCAGCCTTAAAGCCTGGGCGCACCTCATAGAACTGCCTGTTGATGAGCAGCACAAAGGACAGCACATCCAGCACCTTGATGCGCACGGCGCTGCGGCACTCATTCCTGGGGGAACAAACTTGTTTGAGCTGGCTAAGGACTCTTGCACCCCCGGGACATGTGCACTGACAGGGAGGCCCAACTCCAGGCTAGCCTCATGGAATCCATCAAGAGCCAGTCAAGGGCAAGCAAAGGGGCCGCCTTCTGAGAGGCCATCTTTACAGAGCACCGCGTGGACAAGAGGATACCGTCCTACTGAAAGGTCAACCTGCCCACTCATCAGCTTAGTCAGGGCCCTGGGGATGAAGGGACCACAGAGGCTCTGCTACCTGAAGAACCTGTCCATCAGCAGCTGCAAGTTCTGGATCCAGCCGTCCTTGGCCGGGTGGATGGACTGGGCTCTGTAGGATATTAGGTTTAAGAGAGAAGACTCCTGTCAAAAGGAAACGATTCCGGGTCAGTGAGCCATTTCTTTTCTGCAGATGCCGACAATCTGCTACTAGGTTGATGACCCAAGAGAACCCAGTTTGCTCAGAGATTAGCTACCTCACAGCCCAGTGGGAATTAGCAAAAATAAAGATCTGGAAGTAAGGAACTCATGTCAAACCCATGGTATGGCCTGGCTGTACGCAGAATCATCCAGGCAAAATGACAGCTGCCCCCTGGGAAAAGTGGTCTCTGTAGAACCAGCCCAGAACCTCCCTCCACACAGGTAGGAGGAAATTGATGGTTAGGCCAGCACAAAGCTCTTTAACAAACCCACACAACCCTGCTAGCTGATGCCTGCCAGGCTTCCTGCTAGAGCCCAGATCCAGGAGCACAGGAACCTGCCTGTCTTTTACTTGAGAATCAGAAACCATGGGAACCATCCCCACAGCCCCAGCAGGATAAGGTCCTTACAGGTCGTTGGTCCGCATAGCTCTCCACCAGTTCATAGTATCTTTCCTGAGAGCCATGGAACTCGTTCTGGTCACAGAGTTCCTCCACAGTGGTCAGCAGGTCATGAACAATGGTCCTCAGTTCTGGGCTGTCCAGGTTCTGTAGTACCAACCAAGATATACCACACAAACTAATTTCTTTACCTTCCAAACACAGCTTGAGAAGAGCTACATACAACCCTCCACAGTCACCCTCCACAGCCACCCCTCCCTCCGTCCCACCCCAACAAAGAGACTTTACTAGGCTATCTGGGAAAGATGTGGAAACCATTGTATGGCCCATTTCTTTGAGCCTGTAAAACCTGGTCTGGAAAGGAGAACAAACAGGAGATAGGAATGCAACTCCACACCCTTGCATGTTTCTCCCAGGCTGCAGGACCTTTCCGTTTCCAGTGTGGCCTCCTACCTCCTCTAAGCCCAAAGTACCTGATCAGTCCATTTGACCAAAAACTCAACTTGGTCCTTGCCAAGTTCCAGTTTTTCTTCCCACTGGCAGGACCTTTTCTTTTTTTTTTAAAACACTTTATTTATTTTTTTAAAACACTTTATTTATTTAATTATTTGCCTTGGTGTTTGCCTGGAACTGGAACTACAGACAGTTGTTAGCTGCCATGTGGGTGCTGGGAATCGAACCCGGGTCCTTGGGAAGAGCAGACATTGCTCTTAACCGCTGAGCCATCTCTCCAGCCCCAGCATGACCTTTTCATCACCTGTCCCAGGTTGAGCTCATGCTGGATGCTGATCTCATCACCTACAGCCCTGAATTCATAGGACTATGTGGTCCTGGTGTTTTCTTAAGCACCACGGCCAACACTCACTAATGTCCTCTGGAAATTGCCTTAGGGCCATGGAGGTAACCTGTCTTGTCACTTGGTTTGCCTTGGACAACTAGCTCAGCCCTTGCTCACCTACTGCAGAATATTCCTGTCTAGAGTCAAAATAATGGAGCATACTTAGAAAAACAAGATCTGTCCTTCAATGGAAGACAAACTAGCACCACCAAGAACCACCAGCAAGCAGCCACACCAAGCTCTCAGACCTCAAAAAGGCCCAAATGCACAGAAAGGATGCATGCATGCCTCCTACCAGGGACAAACCTACCTGTTTGGGGTCTCAGTCCTTTCTGGCATGGCTGCCTTACCTGGAGTTGCTGAAGCAGCCGCTCAATAATGTCCAGCAGAATATCCCATGTCACAGCCTGGAGCTCCTTTCTATACTTCTTGATGAGTCTTGTTATGGACAGAACAATCTCATATGATACCACCTCATTAGGACAGGTCATAGCCTGAAACACAGTGCCACAGAGCACAGAGGATCGGCTGCTTTTTGCTCACACAGAGGAAGCCCCCTTCCCATCCTGTCTTAGAGCTGAGTGTAAGGTGCATGGACGAGCAGCACTTGCCACACATGGCCACAAAGCATATGTGGAGCTCAGAAAGGGATCTGTTACGTAAGACCCCAGGTCCAAAGCTTCTACCTCCAAAAGACCTCACTAGGAGGAGTCAGTAACTTCAAATTCTAGACCAGGAGCACTGTCACAGCACAAACGGACAGTGCCAAGTTCTAATGCAATGTCATGTGCAAAGACCATACCCTGCACCCCACCCTACAAGACCCTGCAGATCAGGAGACTGTACAACCGGATGAAAGGCAGCTTGTCTGAGCAATTCTGCTGTCAGACGAGGATCCTAACTCACCAGGGAACCATGAGAGCCAAATACAAGCACACACAGGAAGTTCTCTGGACACCACAGGTAGCACAGAACAAAAGCAATGCTGTGGACATCCCCAGAGAGATGGCAAGACTGCTACTTGACAAACCAGAACTGAGAGGGGGTCACTATCCCAGGGGCAGCACTGAGTAGTTCAGCACTGGCGGCAAGAGATGAAATTCCTAAGATACAACATTTTCTGGAAAATAAAACCTTTTCATAGCCCTAAATCTCATTCATAGTGAAAAAGCAAAGGACTGCTCAGTGGCGGCCAGTTAGCTCCAGCCAGACAGGTGGGCAAACCTCATGTGGGCAAAGCTCTCCTACTTTTCCCAATGTGGTCTAGAAAACCCTTTACCTCATAAAAAGATGGCAACACAGATGTGGGGGAGTTCTTGAGAGAATAGAGCCGATGAGCTCCCCAGAGTGCCATTCCTACGAAGAACACGGCTCCTCTCAGCAGTGGGGCATCTTCCATGTATGATCTGAAAATGTTCCCAGGAAGACAGACGTGAGCAGAGTCCCAGGTCAGCGTGGGGCCCCAAGTAGAGCTGGGCTCTGGGAGTGTTCCCAGGAGACACCTTGCACTTATGGTGAAGAAATATAGTTGGGGAAGATAGAGGTCAGTAGCAACAACAGTTCCTTCAGGACATGTTTAGACAGTCACTGCTGACCATGGGTTGTATAGTTCACAGTACACAAAGAAACTCCAATATGAGGGAGTGACAAGCCCCGAGCCTCATGGTGCTAACACCCTGGTGTTAACAGAGACTCAAGAATCCCACAAGGATTCGAGAAGCCACGGACACAGTGAAAACTGCTCCAAGAAGCCAGGCAGCTAGCCTCCATCTCAGGACCTCATAGAACACTCAGGACTCAGCACAGGCAGGAAGAACATTTTACGAGGAGTAAAGTGTCCATGTAAAAACCCTTAGCAGGTGGGAGAATGCCAAGGAAAAAAGGTAAGAGGTTTGTGGGATTAAGATAGGGTTAGGACATCCCTGAGTCTGCTTCGTAGGAGAGACCACTGAGTTCAGAGAAGAGGCAATGTGGTCAGATCTATGTAGTAGAAACCTCATTTGGCTGCTGTACAACAGGAAGATTCGGGAGGCAATGTCGGGGTCAGGGAGCAGCAGAAGGGGAGCCTGGTTATTGGTCCCACCAGCGGTGGGCAAATCTGAGTTCCTGTCAGGGTAGAAGCATGGAGACTTGGAATTGCTTGGCTACAGGGGTAAAGGTGAGGACATCAAGTTAGTGCCTTAAGTCTAGGTTTGTGGCAGGGTAGGAAGAAAGCCATACTATGTCCATCAAGGTTGGAAAGGAAGCTCGGAGTCTAAATGTAAACATCCTGACTGGATTGGTAGAAGCAGGAGACAGGCAGTCACATGCACAATGAAGAGCAGTTACCCAAAAGGAGCAGGAAAACCTCAACCTCATCAATGTCAGCCAAGTGTCTAAAGCCTCCTCCCACCCACCCTCAGCAGGCACCTCACCAGGCATGTTCACACTTGCCTGTTCTCCATGATGCGGCACATGTTGTAGATGGCGCTGTGGCCCAGGTGAGTGCCTAGAAGATTACGCATCAGCTGGGAGACAGAACATACACACTGTAAGTGTTAATTCCTACGTGCCCCAGGCCCAAGGGGGAGCCCCAGCCTCTGCCTGCCTTGCAATGGCACTGCTCTGCAGTCCTGCCACGAAACTAGCTCACTGTGCTCTCTTTCCAAATGCAGAAAACTACAGAGCCCTCAAAACATCTCCCACACCTGGGCTTCAGCTCAACCACCTGAACTGGCATGCAGGACACCCTCACTGGTCACTGCCTGGTGATCCCAAAAGTCTAGCAGCATTCACTTAAGACAATACAACCCTGTCCTGTCAGGTGCTGGCAGTAGACATTTCCTGGGCAAGGAGTGCTCAGAAATAGTCTGGGAGACACCTACCTTCCAGCAAGGCTCACACAGCTCCTTGACATTGATGGTGCGGCAGAGGGTGATGATGAACAGAGGTAGACTCTCAGCGGGCAGGCAGTTATAGCAGACCACAGCATCCAGCACTTGTAAGGACACCTGAGAAGAGACATGCAGTGCCTCCAATTCTTAGCCTCCTCCTATTGCCCAAGAAGCTCTGTATGAGCCATGGTGTAAGTCAGAAAGAGTGAATGTGCACTTGGGAGACACTGTTACATACTATCACAGTATACTGTAAGTGCTACTTCCCATCCTAAGCTATTAGTCCATGATGTAGACAACCCAACTGTACATTTCTACAGCTCAGAGGAGCTGAACAGCCTCCAGAATCCACACAGAGAATGAATGGCAAATAGGGCCTGACCAAAAATAGAGCTGAGAGTTACTGACCTCAATGTCCACGGAAGACACTGTCTGGATGCATAACAGACAAATCATGCTGGAGGGAAAAAACAAAAAACCCCCGAAGTCAGTGCAAACAGTGTTTCCCAGAAGGCTGTGACTGGGTTTGACTTTTTGTCTTTAGTGGCTTGTCTATAGTATGTCTATGCTGTGCCAGCCACATGCCCAGTGTTGAGAGCATGGTGTAAATAAGAAAAAGCTACGCTTCCACGGATATATACAAAATGGTTTTTAAAAAAATTAGGGTTGGGGCTGGAGAGATGGCTCAGAAGTTAAGAGCACTGACTGTTCTTCCAGAGGTCCTGAGTTCAACTCCCAGCAACCACATGGCAGCTAACAACTGTCTGTAATTCTAAGATCTGACACCCTTACACAGTTATATATGCAGGCAAAACACAAATTCACATAAAATATAAAAATAAATATTAAAAAAAAAAATTAGGGTTGAAGAGACAGCTCAGTGGTTAAGAGCACAATCTGCTCTTTGGAGGCCCCAGGTTCAGTTTCCAATACCCAAATAGTGGCTCTCCAACATCTTTAACCCCAGGGCCAGAGGATCTGGCGCCCTCTTCTGGCCTCTGTAGGCACGGTGCACAGACATGCATGCAAGCAAATACCCACTTATATGAATAAATTAGTTAAAATAAAATCTTAAGGGGCTGGAGAGATGGCTCAGCGGTTAAGAGCACCGTCTGCTCTTCCAGAGGACCCGGGGTTCAATTCCCAGCACCCACATGGCAGCTAACAACTGTCTGTAGTTCCAGTTCAAGGCAAATAAATAAATAAATAATAAATAAATAAAGTTAAAAAAATAAATAAATAAAATAAAATAAAATAAAATCTTAAAAAATGGCAAAAAGGAGCTGGGCATGGTACCACACTTTAATCCCGGCCCTCCAGAGGCAGAGGCAGGTGAATCAGTGTGAGCTGGAGGCCAGCTTGGTCTATATAGTGAGTTCCAGTCCAGCCAGGACTATATAGTAAGACTCTGTCTAAAAACCACAAAATAAAAAACAACAAAAAGGGAGTTTAGTGAGTACTTACTACACAGACCTAGAAGCTTGAGTTTTACCCTCAGAGCATGCACAGAGGCGGGAGGCAGGAGAGAGCAGAACCCTGACTTCACAGAACAACTGTCCTCGCACTGACTCCCACACATGTGCAAACAATAAAGAAGTAAAATATAAAGAGGAAAATTGTGGTTATGTCCACTGCAACTTCATATCTGGCAATTTCACCCACTTCATTCACCCTGCAGAGCTAAGCTTAAGACCCCAGACAGTGGAACAATCACCAAAATAACATTAAAGTTCTTTTCTTTCTTCTGGAGTGAGGGGTGGAGCCAGGGTCCTGCACACTAACAGCTCTAACTCGAGGCTGCGCCCTAGCCCCTCATTGTTTTACTTACTGAACCATTGATGCAATGTACTCGTCAAGGTAACAGCTGTTGAATTTGACCAGGTTCACCAGCACCAAGAGGAACTCTGAGGACAAGCCGACATCCATCCACTGCAGGACAAACTCTGCTGTAGGAGAGAAGCTGAGGCTGTATCCCCTCCCCCCCCCCCCCCCCCCCCCAGAAAAGACCCTGCGGCCTATTACTGCCACATCCTGGACCCATGAAGGTTCGAGGAGTCTGAGCAAGCCTTGCAGGTACTGGCTCTACCTGGGTGTTGGAGCTGAGCTAATAGGACAGACAGCAAACATTCTTTTTATTTTATTTACTTATCTGTTTTGGTTTCTCAAGACAGGGTTTCTGTGTATAACCCTGGCTGTCCTAGAACTTGCTTTGTAGACCAGGCTGACCTCAAACTCAGAGGTCTACCTACCTCTGCCTCCTGAGTGCTGGGATTAAAGGTGTGAGCCACCACCGCCCAGCAGAAAGAAGCAAGCATTCCATTCAAGGCTTGACTCCATGACAAGGGCACAGACATTTCAATGTTTGCTCAGGAGGCAGGTTGTTAGAAACTCCCCACCTCCAAAAAAAATCTCTGGAAAGATATAGGCAAGGCTGCAGGCAACACAACCTGAGAGAGCCTGATGGCAAACTGTGGTGGCCTGTGTCTCAGAGGCAGATCAACTTCTGAGACCTACTTCCGGGCATCAGAATGGACGAGAGCTGAGTTACTCCATCTTTCCTTTTACCTCATCAAAGGGAAACAAAGTCCTAAAACTTACTGACACCTCTATCATATGACAGCAGGAAGGGCAGAGACCAGGGTGGGATGTAACCCAACAGTGATGCAGAGTGACGACTACACAAACCCACAGGTAACAAGGGAGACAGGACCAGGGCAGGTCAGTAGCACCCTCTCCAAAGACAAACGCACCACCCATTTCAAAGGCACCTCCTGGCCCTGCCAGTCAAGGGCTTCAAGCAGCAAGTCTTGGGTGAATCCTATGAGGGCATCTGTAACTAGCCCCCTAGACAAAGGAAGCCAGGTGAGCAGAGGCAATATAGTCCTGTGCCCCCTGCAGGCCACTCCTTCAGGTTGGGGACACCTTTCTCATCCCAGAGATCTCTCACTCCCAAGGCCAGAGGAATCTAATACTATGTAGCAACCTACCCAGCTCTTCTTCCAAGTAGGTAATGTGCCTTCCATTGTCTGTGAGGGCCTTAAAAACCTCTAGTCTTTCATGAAGGTCTTCGTTGGAGGGATAATCCTTGATCACCCTGAAGAAGAGAGCTCTGAGGACCCCCAAACGGTCACCCTAAAGACAAAGCCATGAAGTCAATAGAGTTCTGCCAGCATCTCCCACCCAGCTGTCAGAGAGCCGAAGAGTACATCGGATCCTGAGACTCCAGGCATGCCCTGTTTTAACTTAGATGCACCTTATGAAGTAGCATTATAGGGCTCAAACCCAGGGCCAGAGCTGGCCAGCAGCTGACTGGCATGCATAGAACATCTAATGCCTCAAGCCCTGGACATGGTCAGGTGCAGGTAGACAGCAGTAACAAGAACGCTCCTGCTTTAGCCCAACTCGAGATTCAGGACAGGCAACTGTGTACTCACATTGTGACACCAAAGATCTAGCCCCAGAAGAGGCAACACAGTCCTTAGGAGACACCACACCCTGAGTACAGTAAGATTAAGGAGAAACCTCTTTAAGAGGCCAATTTAAAATGTGACCTAGAGGAAGACTCTTCCAGGAATGAACAGAGAGGAACCATGGGCATTAAAGGGTCAGAGAGAACCTAAGTGGCTAGAAAATGATAAGCAGGGGAAGTGGCCATATCTGGACAATTGGCCAATAAGAGCAAGCTAACGAGGGCCACACTCCGGACATTCTGCACCAACTTCCTTGTACCATCCCCAGATGAAAGATACAGCTATCAGTCTCTTTCTCAGGACAGTGGAGGCTCAGAGAGCTACAGTAACTGGCCAAGATCACCAGACATGAGCTGTGTGACACCAGGGTGTCCTCACGCCCACTTAGGCTGCAGAGCCCCTGGCAGACAACCAAAGACAGGAACCCAGACAGCGATGGTGGCCTGCCTTCATCCCATAGGCTCGTCCAGCTCTGTCCCTTACCTGTCCCTGCACGATTGCCTTCAACAAGGCAAGAACTGCATGTCGGGCCTCTGGTGGCCGCTCTGGCTGTAGCAAGTCTGAGACAGCCTTCCAAAGTGCCTCCACTGCATGCTGTCACAAGAATAAGTCAACGATAAGGGCGTATTCTCCAAGAACCTCAGCCCCTCCACCAAAGGACAGCGCTGCTGACCACAGACTTTCAGACCATTTCAAACCCAAGTGTCTCTGTCTGTCTCTCTCTCTCCTGTTTTTTTTTTTGAGACAGGGTTTCTCTGTGTAGCCCTAGCCATCCTAGAACTTGCTCTGTAGACCAGTCTAGCCTCAAACTCACAGAGCACCACCTACCTGTGCCTCCCAAGTGCTGGGATTAAAGGTGTACAGTATCATGCTGGCATCCAGCCAAGTACCTTTAAGGGTCCCTGGGTCACAGGCGGGATGGGGAAGCAGTGCTAGCTTGCCCAACACTGCCAGGGAGCTCCTTGAAGATCTCTTTGGGCTCAGAGACATGGTGGTGCTCACAATAAGCACAGATGAACCCTAAACATGCACCTGCCCCAGAAACCTTCCTCCAAGGTGCTCCTGTATGAGTCAGCCCCTACTAAATGTTAAGACTCTACTTGGAGGGGCTGGAGAGATGGCTCAGCGGTTAAGAGCACCGTCTGCTCTTCCAAAGGACTGGGGTTTGATTCCCAGCACCCACATGGCAGCTAACAACTGTCTGTAGTTCCAGTTCCAGGCAAACATCAAGGCAAATAAATAAAGTTTAAAAAAAAAAAAAAGACTCTACTTGGAGAGATTCAATGGGGAAGAGGGGGGGTCTCAGCTACATCACACACATCTGCTGAATACGTAGAAGTCACTTTTCTTGGTGGTTCTGCATCCTCCCCTAAATAACACACACAAACACTAGGGCAATGAAACTCTCAGGGTCGTAGACAACTCTGAATTACAGAAGAAAACTGTTCACTGGACACATAACATCAAAAATATCTGAACATGTTGATTCAAAACAGACCGGCTTTGTCTGTTCTGTGAGGCTGTCTGATACCATCTATCAGTTACCTTCCTCAAACAGTACGCAAGACTGGAGTGCCTTGATTTGTTCTCTGAGCCCTACCCTAGCCTGGTAATCCTTACCCAGTGTGTATAACAAAGGTGAGAATGTGGCTGTAGGTTCAAGGCCAGCCTCGTCTACATAGTGAGTTCCTGTGTCTTTTCCTTTTTAGTTTTTTTTGTTTTTTCCTGAGATAGTGTTTTCCTGTGTAACCCTTCTTGTCCTTGAACTTACTCTGTAAACCAAGTTGGCCTCAGAGATCTACCTGCCTTTGGCTCCCAAGTGCTGGGATTAAAAGAGTGAGCTACCGTCACCAGGCAATGTTAGTACCTGTTTCAACCTCCACCCACTGAAAACATGGATGAGCAGACATAAATATCCATAACTCTTTCCAGAAATTCAGGGAAAACCCATTCCTCTTGCTGTGACCAAGGCAAGTCTCTCAGGGTTGTACACAGGTTATTTCTAACAGTTTCCACATCACTAAAGTTAAAGTTAAATTTTTCTAACATGGTAAAAACTGAATCATTACAAAGCTCCTTGTCATGTTGGGCGGTGGTGGTACATGGCTTTAATCCCAGCACTCAGGAGGCAGAGGCAGATGGACCTCTTGAGTTCCAGGCCAGCCTTGTTTACAAAGCAAGTTCCAGGATAGCCAGGGCTACAAAGAGAAACCCTGCCTCAACAACAACAAAACAAAACAAAAAACCAAACCACCAAAGCCAGCTGTCTGGCATACACTTGTAATCTTCTATTACATTGAAGAGGCTGAAGAAGGACATATCAAGTTCAAGGCCAGCCTGAACTACACAGTGATTATCAAGCCAGCTAGGACTACACAGCAAGTCTCAAAACGAAAAGAAAAGCAACAGCCTGTAGCTGGCATGCACAACTCTAACAGTTACCTGCTGCAAACCTACCTCTTCAAATTTCTTAGTTTTCGCCACATCACATATCTGTCCTATCATACGGATGCGATTGTTGAGGCCACACTCACCGCTCAGTTCCTAGAGAAGGGACAGGAGAGAGACAGCGGTTAGAAACATGGTCTCCTCAGGTGCTAGTCAGACCCTCACCAGCTGTTCTGCATTTCGCCTGTAAACTGTTATTTGCTTTTTGGTTTTTTTCTCCAGAACCAGTTTTGCTATACATCCCAGCAAGGAAAAACTACCATGTCTAACTGTAAACCGTTTTGCGTTTTGCTTTTATTTTTGTGTATGTAGCCTTAGGTGGCCAGGAACTCACTGTGAGGACAAGTCTGGTTTCAATCTCACAGATATCTGCCTGCCTCTACCTCTAGAGTGCTGGGATTAAAGGCGTGTGTCACCAAACCTGAGCAGCTACAGAACAGAATTCCTGAAAGAGAATACTCCTCCAGCTCCTGATAAAGAACACCTTTATTTCCCTAACTTCAAGTTTTGTTAGATAAAGCTTACATAACATATGCCATTATAACAACTTTATTTATTTACTCATAGTATCTTCCTGTGTGACCCTAGCTAGCCTGGAACTCAGGCCTAGACTAGAAACTCAAGGTAGTCTGCCTATCCCAGAATCCCAAGTGTGGAACTATGGGCATGAGAACTAGCCTGGCCATTGTAATAATTTTAAACTGCCAATTTCAGGATTACCACAATGCTTACAAACATCTCCACTGCTCTAAGAATAATTTTATCACAATGAAAAGAAACCATAAACCAATTTTTTTCCTTCTTCCAGCTCCTACATCCAATGTTCTGGGCATTTACTACACCAGACTTGTAGTAAAACAGAACATTAATGTTCCTTCAGTGTTGGAACATATATTGCTATCTGATGCTTTCTTCTATTAAATCATAACCCACTGTATACAGACTTTCCATATTTATTTACAACCCTCATCAAATGATGCGGATTTGGTTTGTATCTGAGTGGAAAATGTTCCAAGTACAAAAGTTCAACAGTTATTTATGGGTAAGACATACTTGCAGGCAAGAAATCCATACACTGCCTGGCAGTAGTGGCACATGCCTTTAATCCCTGCACTAGAGAGGCAGGGGCAGGCAGTTCTCTGAGTTGAAGGCCAGCCTGGTCTACAGATTGAGTTCTAGGGCATTCAGGGCTACACAAAAAAATCTTGTCTCAAAAACCCAAAAGAAGAAGAAAAAGAGAAAGAAACCCACACATATAAAATAAAAATTAAAGGTGCTAGAGAGATGGCTCAAAGGTTAAAAGCACTGACTGTTCTTCCAGAGCACCTGAGTTCAATTTCCAGCAACCACATGGTGGCTCACAACCATCTGTAATGAGATCTGGTACCCTCTACTGTATACATAATAAATAAATACTTAAAAAAATTAAAAAGAAACAAGTGGAAAAATGTGAGTTATAACTCTTTGGTAGCATATGTGGTGCTACATCTCCAGCATCAAAAAAACCTCAGATATTTGCCTGCCTCTGCTTCCAGAGGTGTGCTGGGGTTAAAGTTGTGTGCCCTCACCACCCACCATTTTGGGGGGGGAGTGTTTTTTTTTAAACTTTATTTATTTACTTATTTATTTGCCTTGGTGTTTGCCTAGAACTGGAACTACAGACAGTTGTTAGCTGCCATGTGGGTGGTGGGAATCGAACCCGGGTCCTCTGGAAGAGCAGACGGTGCTCTTAACCGATGAGCCATCTCTCCAGCCCCTTGCAGGGGAGTGTTTTAAAACTAGGTTTCACTATTGTTGCTCAGGTTAGTCTAGAATTATGTTGCCCCAGGCTGTCCTTCAACTTCATAATCCTATCTCCTCAGCCTCCCATGTGGTGAAAGTACAGGTCCATCCACCATGACACTTTTCATTTATTACATAAATCCTAAAGCAAGTGTGCTAGGCTAAGTTACCCAAAACACTGAGGAAGGACATGCACTATGTCTCCACAGTACTGGGGACAGCAATCCATCTCCCACAGAAGCCAGTGACAAACCCAGCCTTCCTTGCACTTGGTGCGGGCCTAGCCAAAATAGAAGATGCTCACTCACTCTCAGTATTTCTGCTGTGATGATAAAATCCGTTTGTTTGCCTTCTGAACACCTGGGATTCGGCCTTGATGTTCCCAGTCCCAGCAGTATCTTGAACTTCTCCTTCAAGCCTGAATCTTTGCTTGCTGGTTTGGCCATGGCGGGCAGGGAGGACAGTACCAGAGAAGTGCTCTGTGCAAAAGAAACATCATTTAATACCCCGGAGGAAGGGCTAAGCCCTCCTGCCCTTGAGATGAACTTCCAGGTGCCAGGATCCTAGGTCTAGGATAGGCTATAACCCGTCCTCCCTACAACCCCTGGGGCAACTCAATCTCACTCAGGCAGGGCTCCGAAGCAAATCAGCCCAGGAGGTACAGCCCTGCCTGATCTAACCAGCCACGGGTTGCAGACTCATGCTATTTGCCATTAGTTTTCTCCTTATGTAGAGAAGGAAGCTGTTGCGAGGGCAACAGGAATGGAAGCCCGCTCACACACGCAATGGAGGGCTTGGAGCACTGGGACTTGTCAGTGGTGGGCGCGTCCGGGGCAGCTCCCCTTCACCCCATCGCGACGCGGCCCCACAATCAACCCGACCCGCACCAGCGGTCACAGCCTTGCGGGATACTCACCCCGCGCGCACCTCCCGCGCGCAGGACCTCCTGCAGCCAGGAAGACGGCCGACCCACCCCCCACCCCCGGGCCCAGAGCAGCTGCCGGAAGCGCAACCTGCACTTCCGGGGACGAGGCTTTGCGAGTATCTGCGTTGAGTTCTCTGGGAATTGTAGTTCCGCGTGCGCGTTGAGCAAAAAGCAAGTTACGGGACCGCGGGGGCCACCGGGATGTGTAGTTTACAGCCCCAGGCATGAGCACGGGGATTCGGATGGTGACTCGCAGTCGGAGCCGCGCACTTAGGATCCCGGCTGAAGGGGTTGGGGAGGAGCTCACGCCTAGAGAAGCGGCTGCAGGTAGCCTGGAGGGATTTTAAAGAAAAGGCGGGACGTGGAACTTTGACTCCAAGCTGAGTTCCCGGGCCGCGCGATCTGCCCTGAACTCTAGGAGCCGCGTAGTAGGCAGTCACCCATGAACTCTTGAGTTTCACGTGACCATGCCCAATCCTAGCTTTTTCCGAGGGGCTGGAACCCGCAGGATCTGCAGAGGTCCGTAAAACTGGGTTCTGGATGTATCGCTGGCAAAAAGTTTAACGGCACCAGCCTAGCTTGGGACATTTACTTGTTCCAGGCCGACTGTGGAGCACAGCAGTCCATTCTCAGAGCTGCCTCTCTTTTGTAGGGCCAGGCTGTATGCCAAGAACACACTCAGCTACAAGTTTTCTCCTCCAGCTGGACGGTGGTTCTGAAAGAAAACAGGCCCTTAGCAAAAACAGGAAAAGGCATGGCACTCATTGAATTTGTTCTGTAGCCATTAAGGACCTACTATGTTCCAAGTAGTGTAGTGGTACTCAGGGGGCAGTTATCGGAGCCCCTGCATGTCTCCAGCTGAGACTTAAGCATAAGTGCTCACAAATCACTTTGTGATCTGGCCCCAAAAGAGCCAAGTGCCATGGAAGGAAGGCAAGTGTTGATCCTGTAAGGGCAGCAAATGTTTTGATGTTAGGAGAGTTTGGAGCTCATCCTGAGAGCAAAGGTTTCGGAAAGGGGGGTGGCACAGTCCAATTTGAGTGTTAAGAGGGTCTCCCAGAGGCTGTTACTAGTGACTTGGTCTGTTCACGGGCACTTGTCAGACTGCCATGTGATGTTGTGGCAAGGGCAGAGCACTTCCATACACACCCTGGTAGATAATAGACAGCTGTACAAATAAATGAGTGACAAGTGAATTGGTAGGTAAGCAGCATCCTTGTACCCCCATATAAAGCTCATGCTCCAAAGACTGGGTGACACTTTTTGCAGAAGGAAGAAAAAACCACCCGCCTTTGAAACGCCCACGGAAGACACAGAAAGTACATGTGGCCTATGAGGTTTCTAATGGTGAGAAGGGTGAGGATGCTGAGCCCCTCAAAGTGCCAACTTGGGAGCCCCAGAACTGGCAACAGCAATTGGCCAACATCCGAATCATGAGAAGCAAAAAGGATGCACCTGTGGACCAGCTAGGTGCCGAACACTGCTATGATGCCAGTGCCCCCCCAAAGGTAGGCAGAACCCTGGGGATTCCTTGTTCTTACATGGAAGCAAGATGCTTCTATGCTCTACCAAAAAAAGCTGACACCATCACCTACGGGCTGCACCTTAGAGGATGTTCTACTACTTCTTTAGAACACTGGACAGCATGCATCCTCTGTCATTCATTGTGACCTCTGTACATGTCAGGAGTGCCTTGATTTGAG
The DNA here is from genome assembly GCA_004025045.1 of Sigmodon hispidus. Taxonomy (NCBI): domain Eukaryota; kingdom Metazoa; phylum Chordata; class Mammalia; order Rodentia; family Cricetidae; genus Sigmodon; species Sigmodon hispidus. The sequence continues at coordinate 75,548 of PVIH01005139.1, read as the reverse complement.
GCCTCATGCACAGTGGTGACATGTGGGAATATTCAGTAATATGAGAGAAGGAAACCTTCTTACATTGCACTGGTTTCTTTTTTTTTTTTTTTTTTTTTTAAACTTTATTTGTTCGTTATTTATTTATTTGCCTTGGTGTTTGCCTGGAACTGGAACTACAGACAGTTGTTAGCTGCCATGTGGGTGCTGGGAATCGAACCCGGGTCCTCTGGAAGAGCAGACAGTGCTCTTAACCGCTGAGCCATCTCTCCAGCCCCTGCACTGGTTTATTAAACTAACCTAGCTCTAACCAGCTTCTATGCTGGATGACTTGAGTATTTTTGTCTCTGAGCCTTCTTGTCTATAAAATGAGTGTTATTATTGACCAAGCAATAACAGTAATGATAATGGCCAGTGGATGTCTGATATGGACTCTGTACTATGATTCCAAGTCATTCATTGGAGCTCACCCTATTCTGTAGAGGCAGATCTTTAGTCCAGGTTAGATATGACAAGACAGATCTCACTATCCTGATGGGTAAGAAGTTAAGGATCAGTCACCATCCTGGCCCCTGTCATTGCACAAGCAGGTGCAGAGATACCAGGTGCTCCTGTCACTGATGCTCTCCAGCCAGACCAAAGACCAGGTGACAGCCGGAGCCATGCAGCGTCTACGGGCCCGGGGCTTGACTGTAGAAAGCATCCTGCAGACAGATGATGACATGCTGGGCAAGCTCATCTACCCTGTGGGCTTCTGGAGGGTAAGCCTTACCCTCGGCAACAGAGCCAAGAGGGGACACTGGTCCAGGGATGGTGGGGAGGCATTTCTGACTGCAGAGCCCTTTCATGCTTTTGACCTGCCAGGAGTCTATACCATGGGGCTAATTTCATGTCCCAGACCTGATGGACTTGCCTGTTTACATCCCTTCATTGCTCTGCCCTCCCAGCAGCTGCCTGTCTTTCCCCTGTCCTCCTCCTAGCTCCCTGGAGCGCACCACTCCAGAGAGGCTGCTCCCTACTCCACAGAACCCGGGGTGGTGGGTGGATGTGTTGAAAGCAGCTCTGTGGGTGGGGCTGCTTCCCCTTGCCACTGCGTGGGCCACGTCTATCAGATTGGTTTTAAATAGCCCTCTTTACTCAGGCACAGGATGGGAACCACCCAGCTGGTTTAGCGGTTGCTTGGGGGGAGCCCCAGGCTCCAGCCTTCCTTCCTGAAAGTTCAGGTGCTACTGAGTCTAGGTCCTAGGGAGGAGATGAATGCTGAGGCAGGGGACTCAGGCTGGTTCCCACGCACATCATTGGCCCACATTAGTGGGAGGAAGTTCTAGGCTGGAGTCCTGGTAGGGGCCCCTTCAGGCCTCTTGGCTGCCTTTGGCTTGCTCCTCAGCTCCTGGAGAGGTAAGGCAGATTGATACCTCTACATGAGGTATGGGCTGGTAATGGGCCACTCTGGGTGCCTGCGGGTCCTTCCTGATCAAGCTCTGCCTCACCCCAAGACTGACCCACACCATCTTTCAGAACAAGGTCAAGTTCATCAAGCAAACAACCACCATCCTGCAGCAGCGCTATGAAGGGGACATCCCTGCTTCTGTGGCAGAGTTGATAGCCTTGCCAGGTGTTGGGCCTAAGATGGCACACTTGGCCATGGCTGTGGCCTGGGGGACCATATCAGGCATAGGTGAGTGGTTTGTGCCACAGGGGAAAGTTAACTCTGAACGTTCTTGCTTCTGTTGAGGTTCCCTCAAATGTTTATGACTTAAACCAGAGTATCCAAAGGGTATTGTCAGTGCTGAGCATGCTCACAGCTGAGCCCTGGTGACAAGACTCTCCTTTGCTGAGTTCCTGATCTCTGTGAGGAGTGTCTCACCTGTGACAGGAAGGCTGAGGGGTAGGTAGTGTGGCAGCCCTGGGGCTCCTGACCCAGGCTTCAGGAATTTGGGGAAGCCTTTTGTATCTGTTGTCTGTTTTGGTTTGATCTTTGTTTGTTTTGTTTGTTTGTGTTTTGGTTTGGTTTTGGTTTTGGTTTTGGTTTTCCTAGACAGGGTTTCTCTGTGTATCCCTGGCAGTCTTGAAACTTGCTCTGTACAGCAGACTAGCCTTGAACTCCCAGAGATCCTCCTGCCTCTGCCTCCCAAGTGCTGGGATCAAGGGCGTAGGCCACCACTCCTAGCTTCTGCCTCAGCTTCTTAAATCCTGGGATTATAATCATGCATCCAGGAAATCTTTCTGAAGTCATTCAGTTTAGAGCTTCTGGTGAGTTAGCAAGACCAGGAGGTGCAAGTGTGTCCCAGGCAGGACTGAGCAACACAGCAGGAAGCTGTGGAATGGGTGGGGTAAATTACAGGAGGCGGGGCTGGAGAGGTGGCTCAGCGGTTAAGAGCACCCTCTGCTCTTCCAGAGGACCCGGGTTCAATTCCCAGCACCCACATGGCAGCTAACAACTGTCTGTAGTTCCAGTTCCAGGCAAACACCAAGGCAAATAAATAAATAAATAAAAGTGTTAAAAAAAAAAAATTACAGGAGGCAGAGGCTGAGGGGGGTGGAGGAAGAGGAGGGTCTCCCAGGATGGGGAAGGAGGGTAATTCCTGGAATCCCTTTTCTGAGTAGCATCGCCTAGCATTTGCGGAACCTCTGTAGTTATGTTGAAGATATACTTCCTGGGGCAGGGACAGAAGAGCTGCCTTCTCAGAACTTTGCCCAGAGTAGCTGAGGTCACATAGAAACCATGATTTAGCCCTGACCTCTGTTTGGACCCGCAGCCCCTGGCCCTCCGGCATGCGCCTGGTAGAGGCATTCCTTCAGTAGGTCTCCAAGCCTGTAGCATGGTAGCACTGCCCAGTGGGTAGAGGGCAGCTAGGGGCCCAGGGCTTCTACTGGGAGCCTGTGACCCCATTGAGACTGGGGAGCAGCCAGCCTTTGAAGAGTGTAGGAAGCAGGTGAGGCCTCCCCACCTCGGTCTCCACTCCTAGGCCTCTTAGTCGATACTTGAGCTTATCTGGGCGCTGTCCTCAGCTGCCTGTATCCTGGGAGTGCTGTGGTTGGGTAGCTGTGTGGGGGAAGGGCTCCTTCAGGGAAGTGTGCTTTCAGTGGACAGGGCAGTCTCTGAATGCCACCCACTTCTCTGTCACCTGAGGGCCCGGCTACCTGCAGTGAGACCCCAGTGCCACTCAAGCAGAGAAAATGTCCTCTCAACTGAAAAACTGGAACCGTGGAGTTCTGACCCTTACAGCGAGGTGAACTTCAGTCACATACTTGACCTTGTTGAACTTGAGTTCACAACACAGATGTATAGGAAGTCCCTCTGGCCAGCAGAGGCTCATGCATGATGTGGTCCTAGGACGGGCCTCTGGGGTTCTAAGTAATATGATCGCCTCTGTTTTACAGTGGAAACTGAGGCTTAAGGCTTCCAGGATGCCTGCACCCCCATCCTTTCCTCAGGCAGTTAGCAAGTCAGGGAGCAGGCATGGGGACTGGCTATTATTTGACAAGCCTTGAGAAAGGCAGAGAAGGCACTGGAATTGCCTGGGTGGCTTGGCAAGTGGCCCCAGGAAGGCATAAGGCTGAATCCCTGCAGTGGCCAGCCAATGGAGCACGGCTGTCACCAGCCTGACCCTGCTCTCCACTCTGTCCCCAGTAGATGGAGTAGCAAGTGCCAGCCAGCTCTATACCAGTGACTTCAGGCTAGCTCACTGAGACTAGCTGCTGCCACTCAGCCCAGTGCTCACAGCCAGTGGTTGGGCTGGTGGGGAGGGTGCTTAGGAACCCGGAAGATGGCAGAGAAAGCAAGGCCAGGTCCTCACTGATCTAGGCCCCATTCTTGAGGCTTTGGATCAAGCATATATACTTTAGGGTTTGAGGCTTTTTGTTTTTCCCAAGATAGGGAGTTGGATTTTGTTTTGTTTTTTGAGACAGTCTTACTGTGTAACCCAAGCTACCCTTGGACTCAGCAATTCTGTTTTAACCTTTCTTTTTTTTTTAAACTTTATTTATTTATTATTTATTTATTTATTTGCCTTGGTGTTTGCCTGGAACTGGAACTACAGACAGTTGTTAGCTGCCATGTGGGTGCTGGGAATCGAACCCGGGTCCTCTGGAAGAACAGACGGTGCTCTTAACCGCTGAGCCATCTCTCCAGCCCCCTGTTTTAACCTTTCAAGTGCTGGGGTTACACACAGGAGCCACCATGCCTGCCTCATGCATTGATTGTTTTGTTTTGAAACAGGGTTTCTCTCTATAGCTCTGGCTGTTCTGGAACTGGCTTTGAAAACCAGGCTGGCTTCAAACTCTGAAATCTACGTGCAAGCCTTTAATCCCAGCCCTTAGGAGGCAGAGGCAGGTGTATCTCTGAGTTTGAGGCCAGCCTGGTCTACACAGTGAGTTCCAGGATAGTCAGGGCCAAAAGAGAGCCCCCCCCCAATCTCAAAAACAAAACAAAAACTGGGCTGCCTGCACCCCAGATTGAGGACGCAGATGCAGAGGCAGTACCTTCCTTCAGGCTCCATGGTTCCCGTCTTGTTTAGAGGTCCAGGTGGGAGAGGCCCTGTGCTCAGTCTCCTAGCCATACTTGCTTAGGACTAGACAAAGAATGAGTGCCCTCATTCACCCTGTCTCCAAGCAGCAGTGGACACACATGTGCACAGAATCACCAACCGACTGAGGTGGACCAAGAAAGTGACCAAGACCCCAGAGGAGACACGCACAGCCTTGGAGGAATGGCTACCCAGGTACAGCATAGCTGGAGGGGCCTCGGGGAGGGAACCATCTGCCCTTTTACCCACTGACCTGCCACTTACCCTCACAGGGGGCTATGGAATGAGATCAATGGACTGCTGGTGGGCTTCGGCCAGCAGATCTGCCTTCCTGTCCATCCTCAGTGCCAGGCCTGCCTCAACAAGGGCCTGTGTCCTGCTGCCCAGGACCTTTAGGGGTCACAAGGCCACTGTCTGTGAAGTGCTTTTGTGGGGAGGGGTAATAAAGTTGGGGGTTGTTTGCAGGGTGTGTAATAAAGCTGGGGATTTTTTTCACACTTGACTTCTAGCCCAGTTGATTTAGGATCGGGCCAAGAAGTGTGTGCACTGCGTTCACCCATCAGAGGCAGGACTGCCTGGGAGGCTGTGTGGGGACATACTGTGAGGAGGAGTTGGGGAGGGAGGGAAGAGAGGGGAGCATAAACCCTGGAGGAAGGAAATAGAGCCAGCTGCAACCAGCTGCTGGGAAGCCTGCAGGGGGCGCGGGTGGGGGTGTCCTTGTGAACTCTCACACTCTGTTCTGCGGCCCCAGCACTTCCCTGAACCTTTAGCTTCTGAACTTGTACTCAGCCTGTACACACACACACACACACACACACACACACACACACACACACACACACACACCCCACCCCACCCCCCATGCTAACAGGAGACCTCTAGACTCCAGGCTGCCGTACACAAGGCTTAACAGGACTGGTGTTGGAGAAGTAGGAGGTGACGGTGTCCTTCCTCACCCGAGGTCTTCTGGAATGGGCCTTACTCCTCACCCCTACCCCTCCACTGAAGACTCAGAAAAGACACAGGCGCCAGAGTCCAAGGCAAGGCCTGTTTAATTTGAAGGTGCGCGCAGGCGCTATGGCTTATGAGGCAGACTGCAGTGCCGATAGTGAGTCTGGGCATCGAGAGCATGGAGGAGAGGCAGAGGGTGGCTGCCAAGGAGGCACAAGGCAGGGGCCGAGCCCAGGAGCCCAGGATCATCCCTGGGAATGGGGAATGGCTCACACAGACCCACCATCTCCAGGCTCAGGAGCTGCGGAGCAGGATAAGGGTTGTCCAGAGGCTTCCCTCTTGGAGTCAAGGAACCGCCCGCCATCCTCTGGCCCTCAGAGAGCCCAGGCTGTGCATTCCAGAACCCAAGGCGTGGGAGGCGGAGAAGACAGGCCGGGCCTAGGGACCGTCCCACACTAGGGATGGATGGGACAGGGTTGGCTCCGGAGGGCCCCTGGCTGTCTCTTCCCTGGAGTCCCTGGTCTCTGCTCAGGATGGCGCTGCTGACAGGGTGTGCAGAGAAAGGTTTGTTTTATTGCGATTATTTAGAGAGTGTCCCAAGGGGTTGGGGGAGGGGGCTCCACTATTAACTAGAAACATATGTGGAGCTGGAGACCTTTTAGGAAAAAAATCGAAAACATGAATTCCTTTCAGTCAGCAGGCCTGAGGCAGAACAGCAAAGGCCCTTGGCAGACTACCATTCACAGTTCCCCTCTCCCTCTCTCTCTCTCTCTCTCTCTCAGTTTCTCTGTCTCTCTGTCTCTGTCTGTCTCATCTCCGGGTTTCTTTCTTCTCTCATCTTGCTGTGACAGCCACAGCACCCAGTGGACAGGACAAGGGTTCATGGGATCATGGGATGTTCTCTGGATGGCATGAGACCACCCTCCAGTCTGCTGAGGCTTGGGGAGCTCTGGAAAGGCCCAAGGTCTGTGCAGGAAGAGATCCTGGGGCCCCTGGACAGGCAGAGGGGCTCAGAAGTTGCTGAAGATCTCCCTCTTCCGGTTCCAGTCCATCTGTGGCGCCCGCTTGTTAACCCGGGTAGCTCGGGCCTTCTCCTTGGCTTCGGCTGCTGTGGGACTCAGATGGAGGCCGCTCTCCTGGAAGGGGTCTCGCTTCCAGGCACTGCCATCCTGGCGACAAGTGAGGTGCAAACAGTGAGCCAGACCCCTGGCAGCTACCTTCCCAAGGAACTTACTTATACTAGAGGCCCAGGAGGCTTCTTGGAAATGGTAGCCCCACTGTCCTGGCTGGTACTTTTATAGAGACTAACCCCACAGCACCACAGCAGAGTTACCTCATTGTCCTTCTCTGAGCCTGGCAGGTCGCTTCGGGATGAACACACGGAGCCACCATTGATCTAGAAAACCAAGAGTAAGTTGTGGTTTCAGGGTCTTCTGGGGCACCTAGATCTTCACATGCACACACATGCACAGGTTCACTTTTGAGCACACACACACACACACACACACACACACACACACACACACACACACACGGCACAGCCTCATCTATCATTCCTTGTGGAGCAGTGGGCGTCACACTTATGTCGCTGTCCAGGCCAGGGTATAACTGCACCTAACAGTGAACAGGGGAGTCTGATCTGGCCAGTCATGCCGGGAAGCAGCTCTGGCAATGAGAACCAACTACATGAATGTCATCGGATGTCAAGGCAGGGCCAGGGTCCCAAGAAAGTAAGGCCGAAGCCGACACAATAGTCATACAGGAACAAAGCACAGAAGGGTAGCCTCCTACTCTGTGTGAGCCCCAGTCCTGACCCCCTCCCTACAGGATCCAAGGTGGTGGGTATTTGTTTTGTTTTGAGACAATGTCTCTTTATGTAGCACTGGCTGTCCTGGAACTTGCTCTGTAGACCAGGCTAGCCTCAAAACTCAGAGATCTACCTGCTTCTGCCTCCCAAGTGCTGGGATTAATGGTGTATGTCATCATTCACTTGGCTAGCACACTGGGTATTTTTGAGGTGGCCAGGCCAAATAGATTTCACAACTGTTCATCTTCAATGGCACAGATCTCCAAGAGAAGCAGCCTCTTGTGTCCGGAGACAGAGGTAAAGGTACACTGTGGTCATGTGGGCCCACGTGCTCACCTGTGCAGGACTGGTCCCGTTTGTGACTGGTGATGGCAGTGGACCTGTGGGGACAGCATGTTAGTGACTGACTGCGCTGGCCCTACCCTGTGCCCCTGAGGTAGTAGCCTACCTTCTACATGTTCCTCGGTTGGTATAACACGCAACCGCTTGAAGTGTTCGTCCGTCTCAGGATCTACCACCAGCAACCGAGCCTCATCCTCCTGTGCCTTGATTCTGGCAACAACTTCAGCATGACGCAGTCCCTCCACATTCTGCCCATTGACCTGCCACCATCCACACAGGGTCAGAAAGGCCTGAGGGGCCCAGTCGGCCCAATGCCACCCAGCCAGGTGTGCCATCAAATATTCATCGAAGCCACCACCAGCCGAGGCAGCAGGAGTACCAGCTCAAGTTCCCTGTGTCCCCTCCTCCTGCAGGGACCCAGGGTACCTCAATGAGCCGGTCCTGAGCTCGGAGACCAGAGTGGGAAGCAGGAGAGCCCGGGTCCACAGAGCGGATGTATTGACCAGGCCGGGACTTGTCACTGTGCAGATTAAACCCATAGCCCTGGGGTCCCCTTCGCAAGTGGCAAAGCCGGGGCCGCAGCTCTCTTGGGGGTCCGTTGACATCCTGTAGGCACATAAGAGGTGACATCAGGCTCTACCCCGCCCCCCAGCCTCTCAGCCCTATGTTCTTAGGAACCAATCCCAGGTTTTACTGACAAAGACTCTGTGTGTCCCATGACTGGACACATAGGCTTAGTAAAAGCTGCCTGTAACCCAGCTTTAGCTGTGGGTTTAGTGACAAAGCCTGTTCCCAAACAGGTAAACATCTAATGAGACAGCTGCTGGCTGGCGGGAGCCATGGAAGAATTCACAGGGGTCAATGTGCACAGCTTAGGAAACCAGATGGGTAAATAACAGCCCCCATCACAGGACCTAGCAGACTGTGCCTTTACACTTCACCTCCCCCTCCTGCCTTGGAGGCCTGAGCAGCTTTGCTTCCTCCTCAAGGCCTCCAAGGGGCTCCCTGAGCGGTGTGGCAGCTGTTTGCTTTTGAATTCCAACACTAACTGGAACCACTGCCCCCACCCCATGGGCCCAGAAAAAAAAAAAAAGCGGCTTCATGTAGGAAAGATCCTGTGACAGCCAATCCTAGACGACAATGCTTCCTAGCTCACAACACGGAAGGGCTCATGGTACCCACAGGGAACCCCACTACTGCCCCAGGCTGCCTTGCTTTACCTCTGGCATCCTGCAGAAGATCTCTGGGCCAGGAGGCTATGCAGGCAGGGACAGCCTTTTGACCCCTCACCCCAGCCAGGGGCCAAGCCAGAGACTGCTGCTGAATGGCCAGCGGCTGCTGGTGCCCAATTACACAGGGCCAGTGACTGGGGTGGGCAGGATGGTGGCAGCTCAGGTTTCTGTGTGTGTGTGTGTGCAGGTGACAATGTGCTGGCTGGGGGCATGTCCCTCACCTTCTACTACCCCTGTCCTGCATGTCCACTGGGGGACCATAGAGCAGGGAGGGTCCTTCAGGTCTCAGGATGGTCTCTAAAGAACACCTGACTATCCCAGCTGCCCACTATATCTCCCTTTTTGGTGTTTTGGCGAGAAGGTCCCATGTTGTAACCTAGGCTAGCCTCAAACTCAAAGTTTTAGCTTCTGAGCACTGGAATTATAGGAATATGCCACCATTCCTAGCCTCAAACCCTAAATGTGGTATTATCCATGCAGGGCCGCTGCTGGTTTTGGGTTCTGGATGGCCCTTCAACCTAGATACCCTCGTTTTGTCTGGCCTGCACTCAAGACCCCTTTCTTGACCCCAAAGCCCAGCTGGATTCTCCTGCTGACCCTTGGTGCACAGCCATCACCTGCCGAGTTACACCAAGAACTACTGAGATTAAACTGTTCCCCAGGGGGTCAGCCAGACAATGTGGGCTGAATTCCGGGTTGTAAGGCCTCAGAGATCTTCAGAACCCCACTGCATAGATTTGTCAGCTCGAAAAGACATAGCTGAAGGTACAGGCTTTGGAGGAAAGTCCTGATAGCCCCTAACAGAGGTACCTGTCAAAACACAGCCTGGGACAGCCAGAGACTAGTTCCCAAGGGAGAGAAACTGGAGTAGAGACCTTGCCAAAACAGGACAGGGAAATATGTGAGCATTGCTGGCACAGAGTCAGGTCCTATGAGGGAGGCAGGGCCACATCATGTGGCCATAGAGACAAGACATCCAGGCTCACACTCATAAACAAGCAATGCTGACACACATCCACCCACACATGCAAGCTTATGTCTGTGGTACTGGCCCTGTGGCCTCTTCCCACGGTCACTGTGGTAGCATACAGGGCAGGGTTTTTCGGGACTCTCAAATGGGAAGCAGGACTTGGTGAGCTATTGTGACTATAAAACTAGGGGCCAACCCCCTGCCTCAAGCCAGACCAGCCACCTCTCAGCACAGGCTGAAAGATCCCTTTTGCCAACTTGCCTAAACTATCTCTGGCCACAAGCAGAGACCAAGTGGTGCCAGGCCTGGCATAAGACCCTCAAGCACAGGGACTGCAGCAGACCCTCAAGCCTGTGAGATGGGGGGGGGCAGCTAGAACAAACAAGTGGGGGTAGAGTGCCCCCATGAGCAGTGGGAGGGGTGCATTGCTGGAATTCCCAGCCCTAGCTGAGAGCACACTTCCTGCCTTCTTCAGACAGGCCCTCTGGCTCCCACGGGCTAAGAGACACAGAGCCACAGAGCTGGGTGAGCTGCAGTACCCTTGCTGAGCCTATAGCTAAACAAAGGCTGATATGGGGGTGCCCTAGGAGCCAGGCTCTACCCCCCCCAGCCGATAATGACTCACCAGCCTCAGCAGAGAAAGGCCCCCATTGTTTCTTGGGGTCCATCTTACAGGCACAAACATCCCAAGTTCTCTGTCCCTTCCCAGAGATTGAGCTAAGGCTGGGGTCCTAACAGCCCAGCTCTGCTCCCACCACACCTGACCTGAACAAGCCCCTGATGGAAGTTCTGTGGCCGAGCTCCTGGGGCTAAGGCAGGCAGCACAGTATTCCTGGATCGAGCCATAAGAGGTCGGCTAGGAGCAGCAAGCAGCAGGTGACCAGCCTGGAGTGGCCTGAGCTCTTGGGCCAGCCAAGAGACTGCCACCCCACTTATCTACCTCTCGCTGTGGCCCAGGTTCCCTGGGGATGGGTGGGGACATAGGGGCTGACTCACTTGGGGTAGCAGGGTGGTTCCTGAGCCCCCCTCCCCTGTCCGGCGCCCCCCACACCCAGCTGGGTTTCCGTCCCAAGAAAGGAAGGAAGGAAGCTGCTGGGAGGCCCTGCCCTGCTGCAGGACCCAGGGCAGTGGAGACAAGGAGTCAGGGGAGGGGACCTTGGCTGGAGAACAGAAGACAGTGGATGGAGGAGGGGAAGAGGGCACAAGGAGTCAGGAGAGCCCCAGAAACCTTGCTGCTACCACCTCGTTATATACCATCCTACACCATGAACCCACCACCTGCAGGGTTACAGCATCCCCAAGTCCTCCAGGAGGTACAGATACAGCAGGAGCGAAGGGGTGGCAAGCCTGTCTATCACTACCTCCCTGTCCCTGGCACTGCTAGCTGCTGGGTCTCTGTTTGGGGGCCGTCCCTGTCATCACTGCAGAGTCATCTCACTGCAGCTGCAGTCACCCCCAGCCCTGAATGGCCTGGGGCTGAGTCACCAATGACTAGGCCTTCCTTCCCGCCCACAAAGGGAGGAGCAGACCATATCAGTATTCTCTCCAGTGCACCTCCCCTGTCCTGAAGGTTGGTTGGGACAGAGGACCCAAGTTCAGGGAGAACGAGAAAGCCCTAACTTCCCACGGGGAACCTAGTGGACACCCCCACCCTGCAGCAGGACTGAGGCAGACATGCCTTGCCAGGCTGTCCAGCCCCTGATCCCCCCATCTGAGTGCACCCTCAGAGGCTCCCACACCCAGCATGAGGCAGGCTGTCTTAAGCCTGGTTTGTAGAGGTCTTGTGAGGCTCCCCTCTCTCTTCCAGAGGAGGACTGTCCCTTGGGCTCCTACACCTCCTAGAATCCGGTCCCTAGATCTGACCCATCCACTACGGGACAGGCCCATTGTACCCCTTTTGTTCCTCTAAAAATACTCCCAAAGGAAGCCCCCTCCTAAGGCTTCCTGCAGCCCCTCCAAGCCTGAAATAGCAATGCCGGGGAAGGACCCACCCACAGCCAAGGGGCCTGGGCCACCCCATCTCCAGATAAGGCCCTAGGGTGGATTTTTCCACAGGAAGGTGAACAGGGTTGTTTGCATCTAAATGAATGGGGGGGGGTAATTCTTTCTAAGGAAGAGAACTGGGTGCTTGGGGAAAGGGTGGCTCTCAGCCCTCAGCCGGAGAAAGGTGGGCCTGGCACCGTCTAATTCTCTTAAAATTTCTTCTAAAGACTCTTGATCTTAAACAGCCAGAGGGCAGAATCTAGATCCCAAGGCTTGGCACCTGCCCTCAGGTCTCTAAAAAAGAATCCAGCAGGTTCAAAGCAGAGACCTTTGCCCAGATTGGCCTTACCACTGGGAATGTCATCTCCCAACCTCCAGACAGGTCCTACAGGGATCAGCACAGGCCCAACCAACTCATACAGGAGACATTTGGGTGAGGTCAAAGGTGAATTTCACCTGACCCTCCAGCACCCTCAGCCAGTGGTTCCCAACCGCTTGGCTCAAATAATAACTAGAAGACAATAACACCAGAGCCTCCAAGAAGCAGGACAAACAGCCCCGGGCCCTTCCTCCTTGCCCCAGGTTCTGCCTAGGTAGCTACTGAGAAGGGGAACAGATCTTCCCTTGTTTCTTCCAGGTCCCCTATCCTGGAGGGGGGCTGTGCTAGGTGCTCCCCCGCAGGGGCCAGAGAACAACAGTACACGGCTCCCTAAAGGAGAGGAGTCGAGGGAAGGGCTCATCCCAGACCTGCCTGCCTATCACGACCGCACCGACATGCAGCTCACGTGGCGCCAGCTCCTGCCCTTGCTCCCACATCCCTGGAACCCTCCACCCTGCTGTAGCAGGATCTAATCCACCCAAGGCCTTCAGAGCACATGCTTCAGACAGAGACATGGACAGAGCCCCGGACAACAGATATCTGACAGTCCTTCAGTGTCCCAGCAACTCCTCAGTCACTGGAACCTGAGGTAGAGGGAACAGAGTGGTCAGGAGTGGTCACCAGAGAATGGCTACTACAGTAGAGAAAGAGCCCTAAAAAGAAATGGAGGCTTTATAGACACGAGCAAAATGGAAACTATTATGAAAGCGGTCATGGTGGTTCTGGAAAAGGCTCGTTGTTCTTACACACATAACCCACCATACCTTCTGGCCAGTGTCCGAGCCAAGGCTCCCCAAGCATGTCCAGTCATGCTTTGGCTCCCAGGGGTTGTGGGCTGGTGGAAGCCCTCGCCGGGCCATCTCCTCAGTACAGGTCAGCTGCCGCCTGCAGAGCTCCTCATCTGTCTCCTTGTCCACCACAAGCAGCTGAGTCTGCCCCTCCACAGCCTTGATCCTCTGAACCACCTGGAATGGGTGGGTACCAGGACCAAGTCAGCAGCCAACACCCTGAGCAGCACATGGATAGGGCACCGCTTCGAAAGGGCACCACTCCGGGCTAGGCCTGGCTCACACACAGCAGGCAGGGGTTGGCCTGCCAGGAGTGGGTAGCTGGACGGAGAGGCCTGCGGGCTCCACCCCCCACCCCCAGTTTCAAGTATCCCTCCCTCTTCTCCCTGGAGCTAGGGCCCAGGCTGCAAGTACTTCAGGATCCTCTTGTGGCCATGCACTCAGCTCAGGTAAGGCCAGGAAGGAGCTGCCAGGAGCAGCCAGATGGGAGAGTCTGAAGCTGTTCAGTTGAGCTTCAGGATTTCAGTGTAGTCTATGCATGTGTGTGTGCATGCTTATCTGTATGTGTGTGCACATGTGTGTGCTTTGTGCGTGGAGGGGCTGTTTCTTTCTCTGGGATGCGGTGTGAATCTGACACACAGCAAGCTCTCGAACTCCAATTAGCCTCCAGACCAGGACCAGAAACCCATTCCTGCTGGACCTGCAAAGGGCCAAAGACCTAGAGATTCTACCTAAGGTGTTCAGACATATCAGGGAAGCAGGATTCTCCTCCAGCGGGAAGGCGAACAATGGCAGCTTCAGCAGTGGAACAGGTGTGGCTTTACAGCCATCTGTGTATCTGGATAGGTGCCTGTGAAGTGTGGAGAGCATGTGGGCCACCGTGGATCACGCAGGATGTTAGTATGAGTTCAAAGAGAGACATGCCCAGTGGACATCTGAAGGGCAGGAAGCGTTAACAACCACACCCCACGGCTTGGGGGTGAAGAGACAGGATCCCCATCACTTCACTTAGTACACGCTATCATGGGAAGGTCCGGCTCAAGGCCATCTTCTCCTGACCCCTCAGTGATCATCCTCTCTCCCCACGACCAACAGAGCAAAAGAATCCCAGCACCCTGATGTTTTCTGGCAGAAGAACCAAGTCAGTCACCCACTATCTGTTAGTAAAATGGGAATCATGGTTTTACCTCCTATCTTCCTGAGCAGTAGAAGGGGTCTAATGTGACTTTATATGAAAGTCTTTAGCACCCCAGAAACCTGGATAAGCTGGTGGATTCCAGTAACTGCTCAGAGGCAGATGGTCCCAACTCTGCCAGTCTCTCCCTTGCCTTGTGGGCCAGCCTTTGGGCTCCACACCCAACCTTTTCAGCACACAACCAAATCCAGTGGTCACTGTAGATAAAAAGCAGGCCCCTGGAGGAGCTAGGAATTCAACTTGTGGCCCAGCCAAGAACCACCCTGCTTTCCCCAGGCTCCACGATTGAGCACACAGGTAAATCACGGACATGCTTGGTACTGAGCAATGCAGAACAGGTGTGTCTACCAGTCAATAGGATACAGACACTGCAGGGGTAGAGCCCACAGAGAGAGAGAACAGCCTTCCTCTAGCTGCAGGAGGCAAGAGCTGGACAGTGACCTCTACAGGGCCATGCAGCCTCTGAGGAAGCTGCTCTTTCTGAGACCGAAGCATATGCTGACATTAGACCTGTCAGACCCAGACATACTGGCCCATGAGAAGTACACTAGTATAACCAACCAGGCATGCAGACAGACAAGGACAGACAGACAGACAGAAACACACACACACACACACACACACACACACACACACACACACACACGGCCAGCACATATGCTCGATGTGTCCACACAACCCTAGACACACATTCCAGCACGGACACAAGTATGCTTTCACCCTCTCCTGGAACAGTTGGGTAGTGTGTGCATATAGATGACCCAGAGAGACCTGCGGGCACACACACATTGACAGAAAAGCATCTGTACCACAAGAAGGCCACAAGGTGCCTTAGCCACCTCCTCCCCCCTCCATGGCACACAGAGGCCAAAACTCGCAGAAGCAGCCTGGGCCCTGGCCAGAGTAGCCGCAGTGCGGCCCCTCCCTACCAGGATGTCCTCCCTCCCCCTAGTGCAGGACTGTGCTTCCTCACCAGGAGGCCAGCTGGCCGGCCACGTCCCACACCTCGACACGGAACCCAAGCAGGCCCCTGTGCGACCCTTGCCGGGTCCCCCCACGCGGCATGCAGAAGGGGGTGAAGGGGTCCTTAGCATCTTGGCTAGCGCAGTAGGGACGCGCCCCCAGGAGGTAGCCGGGGGCGGGGCACAGCGCAGGGACCCACCTGGTGATGCGTCTCGCCCTCTACGTTGACGCCGTTGACCTCAACCAGGCGGTCCCCAGCGCGCAGCGCGGCCGCCTCGGCTGGGGAGCCTGGCTCCACGCGCCGGATAAACTGGCCACGGCGGCCCTTCTCGCCATGCAGGTGGAAGCCGTAGCCTTGCTCCCCGCGTACCAGGCGACACAGGCGGGGCCGCAGCGACTCCGGCGCGGCCATGGCACCCTGTGCCCCCCGGCTGGCCGCGACTGGCCACGGCTCCCAGCACCCGCAGGCTGGAGCGCGGAGGCGGCGGAGGCGCGGGCGGGAGAGCAGGCAGTGGCCTCGGTGGCTCCCGCTCAGCTCGCGTCGCCTCGCGCTCCGGCTTCGGCTCTGGCCCCGGCCCCTGCTCCTGCTGCAGCACCGCCCCCGCGCCCGCCCCTTCCCCGCCCTCCCGGCTGCCCCCGCCCTAGCCCAAGCCCCGCTAGCTAGGCCCCTGCCTTGGCGCCCAGAAACCCTGCAGGACCATGGAGTAGGACTGCGTGGTCAGACAACCCCCGAGTCCCTGGGACTCCATCCTCATCCCATTTTGACCACCCTCCATGGCGCCAGCACCTTCGCCTTCTATTCCAGAAACCACTCTTTTGGAGACCTGCATACCCTACACTGAAGAGGTTTTTGAAATGGGGGCTTAGAGAAAGGATCGAGTCAGAGACACCCTACACGGAGCCCCAGGGGCAGAGCCGGAGCCGCTGCGCTGCGGCTCCCTCCACGGAATGCACCCTCTACCCACCAGGACTTCTCTGCCTGTTCCTTCTTTGCCTCTCAATCTAGATCCCTGAAGTTGTCCTGATCCAGCCCAAAGTGCAACAGGCAAAAATAAGAATTTAAAGAGACATGACAGTAACCTAGGTCCTTAGAGTCAATACTAGATGACCCCTGCCCCTCCCAGGAAGTGTTTGTCCACTAAACATCCTGTCCCCATAGTCTCTGCTTTTCGGGAACAAGAGTTTATCTGGCAGAGATGGGAGGGGATTTGCTGCCTTCCTCTTGACCTAATGTGAACTGGACTTTGGACTTTGGCCCCTGAGCTCTAGGTGGTAATCTGTCGTCCTTTAGTAAGCCCCTGCAGGTCTTCTATCCACTATCCCCAGAACTAAAGTCCCCAAACACTCTTACTTTTACAACTGCATAAATTCTCACCTACGTACTTCCTCGGAGAATTACTTATGCATTCCTATGTAGTTTGCCTGGAACAACCCTAGAGGAAACAGGCCATCTTACAGATTAGGGAACTAAAACCTGAAGAAGGGAGATTCTGCACCCCTGCCAGGGCCCAATACTATGAGACTGCACTTTGACCTTGAAGAATCTTCTCAGGCACATAAGTAGCTGAGGTCCAGGCTCACCCACATCTTGTTTCTCCCCACCCCACTGTTCCTGTCTTACCTGGTCCCCCTGGGTCAGGTATAGACAGTTCAGACAATTCCCCATGTGGATAGGAGATGCAGCTCAGTGTTCTCTTCCTCTCCTCTCTCCAGAGTCCTTAGCTGGGGCTCTCCACCTCCACCCAAGTACCAGGACCCGCCTCTGAGCAGCATCCTAGGCAGCAGCCCCTTGGGTACCCACACCCTAGTGGCTGCCCCTGAAAGGCACTTAGGCTGAGGATGCATTTTTGCTCCCTGCCCCCAGCCTTCTCTACACATTCTAGCTGATGCTGCCATAGGCTCTGTGGCCCAGCTGGCCATCTCCATCTGTCTGCCTATCCAGAGTTTGCCTGTCTGTTTTAGGATTGCTTTCTCTGGACCCAAGCTAATGCTGTTACCCATGGAGATTGTTAGATACTGTGTCTAATTAGTGTGCTCACTGTACATCCCACCTGTGTGGAACTTGGAAGTTATCCTATGGCAACCAGGAACATCCCAGACAGACCTACTAACTGCAGCTTTGTGTCATATTAAAGAGGTCGGCAAAATGGCAGTGCTCCAGGCCAGGAGTTAAGGAAGGTCTGGAGCTTCTCGCCTCAACCTTGGGCCCACACTGGCTTTCTGCCACCAAGAACTCAGCCCAGGAATGAAAATGACATAAGAACAAAACCAGACCTGGACCATGTGAAACATCACAGAAACCAGGAACCAAGGACGACAGAGCACTGCAGTCACGGAGTAGCATCGAAAAGTGACAGTAACAAGACAGCATCTAGAGCTTTGAGCCACCAAGGAAGCCTGGGTCAGCAGTGTAGAGCAAGGGAAACGAGGCAGCCAGTGGCAGTGCCGCTGTAACCCCAAAACTCCGGAGGCTGAGGCAAGAAGATGATGCTGAGGGTGGAGCCAGCCTGGGTATCATATGTCAAAAGCAAAAACCAACAATGGGGCTGGAGAGATGGCTCAGCCTTTAAGAGGACCAGGATTGGGGTTGGGGCTGGAGAGATGGCTCAGCGGTTGAGAGCACCGTCTGCTCTTCCAGAGGACCCGGGTTCGATTCCCAGCACCCACATGGCAGCTAACAACTGTCTGTAGTTCCAGTTCCAGGCAAACACCAAGGCAAATAAATAAATAAAGTTAAAAAAAAAAAAAAAAAAAGAAGAAGAAGACCAGGATTTGGTTCCCAGCACCCACAAGGCAGTTTACAGCCATCTATAATGGCATCCATTGTCCTCCTGTGATGTGCAGACATACATGCAGACAAAGCACATACATATGTAAAATACATAAGCCAATAAATCCTGCACACACAAAGTTTCTCTGTGTAGCCCCGGATGTCCTAGAACTTGCTCTGTAGACCAGGCTAACCTGGAACTCAGAGATCTGCCTCCCAAATTCGGAGATTAAAGCTGTGTGCTGCAGTTGGGCTCAGTGGGGTGGCTCACACCTTTAATTCCAGCACTGGGGAGAAAGGCAGGCAGATCTCTGTGAGTCCAAGTGAGTCACCTGTGTGACAAAAAGCTGGCATATCCACCTCTCAGCCCTCCCCTCTTTTGGATTATCTAACATCAACCTAGATGGGGCTACCCTACACCCCTGGTAGGACAGAGGGTTTTTCATTAAACATTGAAAAATGTATGCGCATCCTCTCGAAAGAGCCAAAGGGGGCGGTGGGTGGGGCCCTGGAAAGGTTGTCCCAGGGGTGGAGCCATTATCCAGACACAGGATAAAGGCTGGGATCGGCCTGGGAAAGAGATACTACCCTAATGGGCAGTAATGGCCTTGCATGCATCTACCGAGTCTCGCTAGGGCCTTCTCCCTCAGACTATAGTGCCTGTCTTTAGAGTCCCAAATTGAAGCTGTTGGGATCAGTGTAACGAAAAGAAAAAGAACAGAAATTTGAGAGGGGGGGGGCAGGAAGAAAAAGAGTGGAAAGGAAGGAAGGTCAGCAAACTGCCCACCTTCAAGGATGTGACCTCACCCCGCCCCCTTCCTTGCCTGTGGACCGTCAACAGCAGTTGCTTATCGCCACCTGGCGGAAATGAATGGGATTGCGCCATCGCAGGGAGGAACAGGGTGGGAGTAACCAGGGTATGGGGTGAGGTCGTAGAAAAGCCCACCTCCGGCCCAATTTCCCTGGTTTAGACCAATTTCAGTTCTGCGGAGTTGGAATTTCATTGAGGCCCTGGGGCTGCTTACACCACCCAAGCATGGGAATGCGCGAGCCTTGGGGAAGCCGGACCTCTAATAGGCCTCGGCTATCTTTGCCCTCCACTCTGGAACTGGCATCTACTTTTCTAGAATGGGATAGCTCCAGGCAACCTAACCAAGTGCCCAGTCCTTGTGACCAAACATTTGCTAACTACTTGGCATTCGACACCGGTGCTGCCAAGCCCTGGGTAAACATTGCTCAGACCCAAGGAAACAGAAATTTGTGTACTTTGGTCTAAGCATTGGAGGCCCAGAGCTAGAGAAGCCCCCAGAGAAGCCTGAAGCCCTGAGGAGTCTCTCGTAATGTACACATTAGGCTTCTCTGGAATCTTCTTATGAACCTAACAAGCTTCAGTAGGGGGTAGGTAGGACGGGGATCACATGAGGGCATTAAGCCTATCCATCCCATGGACAGTGGAGCGCCCATGGATGACAAGGGCAGGTCACTGATGTTTTGGAAGATTAAATTTGTTGAGGATCCCAGTCAAAAATAGGGGAAACTGGGTCAGATGTGATGGTGCATATCTTTAGTCCCAGCATTCAGGAGGCAGAGGCAAGATGATATCTGTAAGTTTGAGACCAGCCTGGTCTACAGATCGAGCTCCAGAACAGCTAGGGCTATGTAGAGAAACCCTGTCTCAAAAGGTGTGTGGTGGGGGGGGGGAACTGGTTTTCCTTACTTGAAGAGTTGGTAACCTCCAGTTCTCCTGCACCAAAGGAAGAGCTACCTGACACTGAGGTAAATAAAGTTAGGGTTCCATAGAGTTAGGATAAGGTAGTATTCCTGGGCCAGCGAAAAGGCAGTTGCTAGCAAGCCTGAGAAACTGAGTTTGAGCCCTGGGACTTACATGGTGGGAAAGGAGAGCCAGCTCCCGCAGGGTGCCCTCTCACAGCTCCAAGTGTGCCTGCCGAGGAAGATGTACAGCCACACAAATAAAGGAATAAATCCATAAAATAATGCAAAAAAAAATTCAAAGAGCTGGTGATATAGCTCAGTGGGTGCCGAGTCTGCTGACCTAAATTTGTTGCCTGGGACCACGTGGTAGAAGGAGAGAATCAATGTTAGCATGTTGTCTTCTGACCTCAGAGGTGCCGCTTACAAGAGAACTACAATAAAGAAATACAATGTAACTTTTAAATGCAGGGGTCAAAGAGATGGCTCAGCCGTTAAGTGTGCTTGCTGTTCTTTCAGAGGACCTGAGTTAAATTCCCAGAACCCACACCGGTGGCTCACACCACCTGTTTCCCCAGTTCCAGGAGACCTAAGGTCCTCTTGTAGCATCCAAGAGCATTTCTTTCATGGGGCACACTGGCCAGCATGCATGCAGGCAGAGCACTCACGTACATACTTATCTCTACCCTTTTAAAGATGAGGAGTGCTGACTTCTAGGGACCAAGTCGGGAAGAGGAGATGCCCTGTATGTCAGAAGGAGGCCAGAGTGGACAGCAGGCAAGATCGACTTAACCTTTGCTGAGTGGACTAAGGGAAGGTCCTGCAACATGTTTACAGAACAGTTCGAACAGCAGATGACAGGGAGGTTTGCAGCCACACAGGTATCTCAGTGCTCAAATATGAGAAAAGACACTCTGGAGAAGTTTGAAGACACAGCAAAGGGTAAAGGATCCCAGATGTGTGAAACTGAAGGGAGAGCCCGTGGTGTGTGTGTGTGTGTGTGTGTGTGTGTGTGTGTGTGTGTGTGTGTGTTCCAAGCTAGCCTGTAAATTACTATGTAACTCGGAATAGTATCAAACTCACAGCAATCATCCTACCCCAGTCTGTCAAGGATTATAGGATTATAGGCCTGGGCCACAGTTTGGCAAAGTGTATTTGTGTGGGACCAGAGCAGATGACTGGAAATGCAGAGGAGGATGAGAGGTGAGATGTGAGGGCTGCAGGTCTTCCTTCCTAGAGTGGAAGCCGACGCCTTCTCCTTACCCTCCAGATGCTGAGGGGACAGATAGGGTTTGAGAAAATCCAGGCTTAAAACTATACCAGGAAGTGGGCAAAAGTCCTGGTGGGCAAAGCTCACAGTGCAGAGAAGTTTCCTCCGTCTGGACAGAGGGCAGAGTGAGGGCTATCTCAGGTTCTCTGTGTGCTTCAGTGGACAGGCAGGCCCCCGGAGGTGTCTTGCCCTGATCGCTTTAGGAGTTTACAGGATGGGTCACCATATTCTGGACCTTTAACAGGGAGGTATCATTATGGAGAAAGCAGCCCAAGACCAGGAAGCATCTCAGCCTTGCTTCTCCCCCTCCCCCGACAGTGCCCCTAAGGACTGATTGATGAGCTGGTCTGGTCAGGGAGGGGGTTCTTGACATTTGCCAGAGCGTGGGCGCGCGGCTATGTACTCCCTGAAGCTAGACGCAAAGTACACAACAGAGAAAGGGAGTCACACGCAGGGACCAAGGAATCAGGCTGATTTTATTGAGCACATCACGAGCCTGGCTGAAGCTATAAGCCGTGCTCCCTGGAATCAGCCGTGAACGCTCCCGCCTAGGTCAGGCATGCGGGCGCCATAAGTTCTTGGGATGGTCTTGGAGCCTGACAGGGTCGTCAATGAGGATGTGCTGCAGGAACCAGGGCTGGGCGCGAAGCTTCTCTCCGAGGGCTCTAGAAAGAACAGAACAGGAGGACTCGGTAAAGAGGAGCAAAGCCCTCCATTCTGTCCTCAGGATGACAGGGAAAGGGCTCTTAAGAAATTCTTCTAACATAATGGGAAATAGAATGGCTTCCAGAGAGCGGGGGCGTGGTGGCCACACTGGTAAAATCAGCACCCAGAAGGATGGGGAAGAATAATCGCTAACAAAACAAACAAAAAAGGGTTGGAAATACCGCTAAATGGGCAGTGCGCTTGCTTGGGTTCTAGGTTCCATCCCTAGTACCATATAAACCGGATGTGGTAATGCACACCTGTAATTCTACCATTTGGGTAGGTAAGAGGACCAGGATGAGGTCAGCCTGGGCTACAAGGCAAACAAACAAACAAACAAACAAACACACCACTACGGGGCTACTACTCATAGACCCCTGGAGACTGACTCCCTTGGCGGCTGCCATCCCTGCCTCCTCCTTCACCCATTTACCTAGCGGACTCGGCTGACATCCAGGAACCGAGGCTTAGCGACTGCTCCGGTTGGCGGGCTCTCTCCAGGTCCCGCGGACTCCGGGGCGCATAGACGGGAAGCCCAGCCCGCCAGCTCCTGCGACGCGCGTGCAACAGTTTCTGCACCGATGAAGGAAGCAGGAGGAGAGCGCTGCTGGAGACCGGCCCCGGGACCGGAGAGTCCGGGGAGAGCGGTCCAACGGCCCCGCCCAGAGCACGGCGCCACAGGTAGGGTGAGCGGCGCAGCCCCATGAGCAGACCCGAGGCACGACCCACGGTGTGATAGCGGGGACTCGCCACGTGCTTGTACCAGGCCCCGGCGGGCAGCGGCAGCAGGAGCAGAAGCAGCAGCAGCGGCAGCAGGGGCCGGTTCACAGGAGCCCCCGGCCTGGGGCCCTGCACTTCTCCGCTGGGCGCCAGCGCGCTCACGTCTATGGCCCCTCGGCGGGCTAAGCCAAGAAGAGGGGTTATGCCTGCAGTGGAATTAGGACGTCGGAGCTCGGGAGGCTGGAGGAGAAGAGTCAGTCCGGGCGACTACAGTCTCTCAGTGGCCACGCCCCGGCTCGCCCCCGCCGCACCTGCCACGCTCACTCTCAGGGGACCAGGATGGTCGGAGGGAGGGAGGGGGCGGAGGGAACCCAGGCAGCCAGAAGCATCTCACTGAGTAGGTCGCCAGATGGACTGCTCTTGGGGCTCCAGTGGGGATGCCCCTGCTTATTCTTCCCTCACCCCCAGGAAGCGAGTCCTGGTGTAATGGTCTCAGAATACAAAGACCGGACAGTGGCAAAGGGATACCCCTTTGGTAGGAATTGCGACAGGTGGAGCAAGAGCTCACTGAAGGGGGAGTGGCAGAGTTCTGGCCAGAGGCTACCCTTCCTTGGGGTCTCTCCCTTTTTATGACTATTAC
Organism: Sigmodon hispidus; assembly: GCA_004025045.1. Classification (NCBI taxonomy): domain Eukaryota; kingdom Metazoa; phylum Chordata; class Mammalia; order Rodentia; family Cricetidae; genus Sigmodon; species Sigmodon hispidus. The sequence goes on along the minus strand of PVIH01005139.1, from coordinate 52,615 downwards.
AGCGCTTAAGTTCCCACACAAACCCATTCTCCACTACAGAAGGACGATTGCTTGGAAACCCTGAGTTTAGACCCAAGGCATGGGAATACCATTCTAGATCCCAGCATGGATTCTGAGTTCAAGGCCAAATAGGGCTGCATAGTCAGCCTGAGCTATGGAGCTCTGTTTCTAGGAAAAGGAAGGAATTAGAGGAGAGAGAGGGAGGGGGAGGGGGGAAGGAGGTGGGCAGGCAGGCAGGACAGTTTGGACCATCCGTGTGGTTTCCAGAGACCTAGAAGGTTAAAGCACAGCCATCCTGGAACCCTCAGCCTCTACAGGCTTGACTGGGCCCTTCCAAATTCCAGAGCTCCTCTGTGATTCTGCTCTTCACAAGATCTCTTCTCCACCTAAACTCCACAGCCTGTGATCTGTCCACCTATTGCACAAGAACATTCTTCCCAGCAAACTCCCATAAATCCTTCAGGACACCACTGAAATGGCTTCGGCGGAGAAGTCCCCCAGCTCCTCCAACCCCACCCCATGAGGAGAGAGTCTAATGTAGTCTTTCCTGACCATGCAAATCCACCCTTTATAATAACTAGGACTCACCGACACTCAAGAAACAAACCATTCCTGATATACCATCCATATACTCAACACCAGGCATTTTGTTGGGGATTGTCTTTTTATTTTTCAATGTATGTTCTATTTATGTATATGACTGTGGTGCCACCATGTGCACAGTTGGTACCTGTGGATGCCAGAAGAGGGCACTGGATCGAAGACTGGAGTTACTGATGGTTATGAGCCATTATGTGGCTTCTGGGAACTGAACCTGGGTCTTCTGCAGGAGTAACAAATGCTCTTACTCAAAGAGCCATTTCCAGGCCCCTCATCTTTTTTTTTTTTTTAAAGATTTATTTATTATGTATATAGTATACAGAAGAGGAAAGATGTCATCATAGATGGTTGTGAGCCACCATGTGGTTGCCAGGAATTGAACTCAGGGCCTCTGGAAGAACAGTCTGCTCTTAACCTCTGAGCCATCTCTCCAGCCCCCCAGGCCCCACATCTTTAAAAAAAAAAATAGGGGCTGGAGAGATGGTTCAGCAGTTAAGAGCACCGACTGTTCTTCCGGAGGACCTGAGTTCGATTCCCAGCATCCACATGGCAGCTAACAACTGTCTGTAATTTTTTTTAAAAAAACTTTATTTATTTATCTTGGTGTTTGCCTGGAACTGGAACTACAAACAGTTGTTAGCTGCCATGTGGGTGCTGGGAATTGAACCTGGGTCCTCTGGAAGAGCAGACGGTGCTCTTAATCCGTGAGCCATCTCTCCAGCCCCCTGTCTGTAATTTCAAGATCTGACATCCTTACACAGTTACACATGCAGGCAAAACATTAATTCACATAAAATAAAAATAAATATTTAAAAAATGTGTATCTGCTTAAAAGCAGGTACCATAGGATCTGGATACCCCCAAAGTGAGAGAGATAGAGATATGCACAGTGAACAGAAGTATACTGTGCCTCTTCAGAAAGATCACCCATTGAAAACATAGTCGTTGTCCAGACATAGTACTGCATGCCTATGATCCCAGCACTCAGAAGGCTGAGGCAGGAGAATTACAGTGATTTTGAAGACAATCTGAGCTGTTAACCCACTGAATCATCTCTCCAGCCTCCTGGTTTTGGTTTCTTGAGAGGTTCTTAAGTAGCCCAGGCTAGCCTCAAATATGCTAGGTAGGTTAGAAGAAGGTTGAACCCCTAATTCTGTCTCTATCTCCAGGACTAGGGTTCCATGCCACCATTCCCAGCTTGAAATACAAACTAAAGGAGTGTGATGGGGGCTAGAGAGATGGTTCAGCAGTTAAGAGAACTGGCTTCTTTTCCAGAGGACCCAGGTTTGATTCTCAGCACCTACATACATAATGACTCACAACATTCAGTAACTCTTGTTCCTCTCCTGACCTCTTCGGGCACCAAGCATGAATGTAGCATAGGGATGTCATTACAGGCGTGACAAAATCCATACATAAACAATGATAAAAAATTTTTAAATTGAATTTTTTAATATTTATTTTTATCTTATGTGAATTGGTGTTTTGCCTGCATGTATAACTGTGTAAGGGTGTCAAATCTTAACATTACAGACAGTTGTTAGCTGCCATGTGGATGCTGGGAATTGAACTCAGGTCCTCTGGAAGAATAGTGCTCTTAACCACTGAGCCATGTCTCTAGCCCTAATATTGAATTTTTTTAAGGTTTATTTTTTTATGTATACTCTATCTGCATGTACATCTGCATGCTAAAAGACAGCATTAGATGCCATTATAGATGGTTGTGAGCCACCATGTGGTTGCTGGGAGATGAACTCAGGACCTCTGGAAGAGCAGCCAATGCTCTTAACCACTGAGCCATCTCACCAGTCCCAAGATTGAATTTTTTAAAAGAGATTGAAGGAGGAAGAGGAGTCATCTACTTGAGAGGCAGAAGAGCCCTGGGGGTTCCCTCCCTTGGAGAACCTGACTCTAGGTCTGGGTGGCTGGGTTTAGATCTGCCCCAGACTTGATGCTGATGAACGTGGAAAGAGAGAGTAAGTGCCACAATATTCCCTGCCTCAGTTTTGTCCAAGGTTGCCTGGCAGTGGTGGGCTACATTTTTAATGCCAGCACTCAGGAGGCAGAGGCAGATGGATCGCTATGAGTTCAAGGCCAGCCTAGTCCACAGAATGAGTCCCAGGATAGTCAGGGCTGTTTCACAGGGATAAACCAAAAAGAAAAAAGAAACCCTGTCTTGAGAAACAAACAAACAAAACAAAACATAAAATGAGAGACTGTTGATAGTGATCGCTTCATGTTGTATTTATAAACAAATAATGCCAGGTGTGAACACTACATGCCCCCACCCAAGCACTTGGGAAGCTGGGGCAAGAAGATGGTGAGTTCCAGACCTGCCTGAGTTACATAGTGAAGATCTGGTTTATATTCGAGGCTAGTCAGGTCTACCAAGCCAGTTTCATACTAGTAAGACCTTGTATCTAAACAAATATTAAAAATACACACACATCTGCAAGATATGGGTCTTGGCACCATATCTGGCATACATTAGGTGCTCAGTGCTTGTTGGGGAGATCTATTGTCGCTTCAACAGCTCTGGGCCTGTTAAATCGAACACTTCTGGGGGGGGCAGAGGATATAGATGGATCCGGCTGTTAGGCATGAGGACCTTCAAGATCAGACTTGCGTCAATGAAGCCGCCCCCATCCACGCCGCGGTGTTCCTTTGGGAGCCCTAGTCTTGGAGAGAGCGGCCTGGAGAGTGCTGTGCGCGGGCGGTTAGGCACGACACAGGCTACTGCCTGGCCACTGGGGTCCCCAGACGCAGCTGCACACTCCAAATCAGGGACCTCAGGGAATAGCAATGGAGCAGAGAAGGTGGTGGGTCGCCCCCTGGAGGTAGCCAGGGAAATGCAGATCCACATTACCCTTATCAACTGTGTGGTCCATTCTGGGATTGGTGATAGAGCACTTCCTTAGCATGGGAATCCCTAGGTTCAATTCCTGAGAAAGAAGGAGGGAACCAGGGAGATGACTCTATTGCAGGAATTCTATTTGGTCTTATAATAAAAACCTGGAGCCAGATATTGGGAAAAAGCTGAAGTATCAGAGAGACAGGGAACAAACAACAGCCAGTTCTCACCCACCAACTCCTCAGCCTATCTCCACAAATCCTCTGACTTCAACATCTCCATCCTCACCCAAAAGGGAAGTGGCCCAGCTATTTCAATTTCTCCCTGAGATTTCCTAGTGCTAGAATTAAAAATGTGTGCCACCACACACTTTTAGGCCTAGAACTCACAAAAATCCAGATGGGATTAGAGGCATGTGCCACCACTCCCTGACCTTTGTGGCTTGGCTCTGTGGGTGGCTCTATCCTCTGATACTTCAGACTATTTTTATTAAATATACAATATGTCACCACATGACTCAGCAGGTAAGGTGACTGCTACCAAGTCCATTGACTGCAGTTCAATTTCTGAGACCCACACGGTGGAAGGAGGGGACTAACTCCCACAAAGTGTCCTCTGACACACTGTGTCATGGCACACACAAAAGTGTGCACCCACCCACAGAAACAGATATAACAGAAAGAAATAAAACTGAAACAGCATGGATACATTACAAAACTGGAATGATGCACAAAAATACAGTTTATGTGACTAACTCAGTATGCTGCTGCTCCCTGGAGCTTAAACAGCAGCCATCTCAGTCTTGTGGCTGGTCCAAGGGAAGTACAAAGATACAGGTCAGGGTGCAAGGGGTAGGGGTGCACAGAAGCTGAGCTGTTAAAAGGCTGACAGAAGGAACCCAAGGTGGGGTTGAGGGAGCGGGACATAGAATTGTCCTGAAGATCTGGGTGCAGAGGAGACCTCCGTGTCCTGCCTCCTCTTTCTCCCCAGGGCCCAGCAACAAAGGATTGTGCCTCTCATCAGAGGTCTGGAAACAAAATGTCATTTGATTAGAAAGCAAGGGGCTGGCACTGCTTCCATCTCATTCAGCTAGTATTCATTTTAATATTTTCAAATGTAAATCTAGTTGCAATTATTTAACCTAATGCCCATACACATACACAATGTATATGTGGAGGAAAAACTCAACTTGCCAAAAATCAGCTCTCCCAATCATGTGGGTCCTAGAGATTGAACTCAGGTCTGGGATACAAGCCATTAGGCACAGTGACGAACATTTGACTTCCTGGGTATCTCTTTGCCTTCCATCTTTTTCCTTCTTTCTTCATGGTTTCTGTCTTGAGACAGGATCTTGCCGTGGAGCTCAGGTTAGCTTCAGAATCATTGTAACGCTCCTGCTGTAGCCTCCTGAGTGCTGGAATCAGACATGCCCCACCAGGCCTGGACAGCTGTGCTGGGAAGCCAGCCCAGGTCCTCTGCTGAGCAGCAAGTGCTTCTAGCTATTGGACCCTCATCTCTCCAGCTCCACACTGATTTGCATGTGTATGTCCAGGTGAATTTGGATAGAGGACAACTTGGAGGAATTTCTTCTCTCCAGTATTGTTGCACAAATTCTGGTTGTGATAAATGAAACTCAGAGCCAGATATCGGGGAAAGGCTGGGATATCAGAGAGAGGAAACACCACAGTCAGATCTCCCCCAGTATCTTCCAGCTTCCTCAGCCTCGGTCCTCATCACTTCTACTGCCTGTTCTGTCTTCCTACACCTGCCTTAAATACCTTCTTCGCCCAGTTGTTTCACATCCAGGTCAAGATTGAAGGTGTGGGATACTACTATTTGGTAGTTAGCCTTGACCTCACAGAAACACAGAAAGATCTCTGTCTCTGGAGTTATGGGATTAAAGACATGACACCACCACTGCCTGGGAGCCTGGGACTCCCTCTGTAAACCAAGATAACCTCAAACTCAGATCTGCTGGGATTAGAGGCATAGGTCATCATGCCAGGTCAGGGCATAGGTCACCACTCTGGGTCTGTCCCCCTGCTGGGATTAAAGGTGTGAGTTACCACTCTCTGACCCTCCTGGATTGACTGTGGGTGACTCTCTTCCCTGATATTCCAGACTGGTTTTATTAAATACATAATATATCACCACACAGTATCATATGATAGCTCTCTGGGACTTCACAAGACTTCCAGTAACACTTCTTTCTTTCTTGTCTTTTTTTTAAAGATTTATTTATTTTATTATATGTCTGTGAGTGTTTTGCCTGCGTGTATGTATGTGCACTATGTCCATCCTGGTACCTGTGGAGGTCAGATTCACTAGTGCTACAGGGTAGGAATGGTTGAGCGCCACCATGCCTAGCTGCTGAGCCACTGCTCTGGCCTCCATAGCCAACATTTTACATGGATTCTAGAGACTGGACTTGGGACCTTACTTGGGTTCTCGTATTCACAGTGTCTTACTCAGTGCTCAGTTGCTGTGAAGAGACGTCATGACTGCAGGACCTCTTACAGAGAGGCAGGCTTCAGAGGTTTATTCCATTATCATCATGGTGGAGAGTCTCACATGCCAGCACTTAGGACTGGTTTAGTTCCTAACCCTCCAGGAGATCTTTCTTGTTTGACTGTTTTCTAGCTGTTACTGTTTAGTCTAATATCATAGGCCCGATGCCTTTTTCTATGAACATCCAATAGAGTTTTTCCTGCTTCCTTTGCCTCTTTCAGTCTCTCTCTAACAGTTTGTCTGTTAATTTGGCTCCCCCACCCCCCAGATCGCTACATAGCCCTGGATTGTCCTGGAGTTTACTATGTAGACCTAACATCAGGCTGGCCTTGATCTTACAGGGCTCTGCCTGTCTCTGCTCCTAAATCTCGAGAGTCAGGTCATATGCTACAATGCCTGGCTCATTTGTCTTTTTTGGGGGGAGGTGTTGAGACAGGGTTTCTCTATGGAGCCCTTCCTGTCCTGGAACTTGGAACTTGGTCTGTAAACCAGAGATTCCAACTCAGAGATCTTCTGCCTCCCGAGGAGTGCTGGGATTAAAGGCATGCACCACCACCACCACCACTGTCATTTGGCATTCATTTGTCTTTTATTCTACAGGCTCTCCTTATGAATCTGTGAGGCTAAATGTTTGTGTGTAGCTCCCCCCTTTACCTGTCACACAGCAGACTGCATGACCATCCAGCCTCTGTGGATTGTTCTGTTGTCACAGTGCCACAGCCACTATCTGTTGTTTCTTTGTACTATTGACTCAGCCAGCTCTACTGAAAGTAGGTAAGAAAAGATCCCTGAGGGGAAGGCTTTTATGGAATCTAAAGTGGCAGCACCAGAGAAGGAAGGCAGCAGAGGAAGCTTCCAGTGACCCACCAACAAAGCTGGAGCAGCTCGCTTGCTTACAGAGAATGTTTGCATCAGTCACATCAGTCCCTCAGCTGGACCACCATGGACATTGCCCTGTGCTGGCTAAAATAACTATCAGGTCATCTAGAAAGGTTTGTGGTTTAAAAAACGTCTGGGGCGGGGCTGGAGAGATGGCTCAGCAGTTAAGAGCACTGACTGTTCTTCCGAAGGACCTGAGTTCAATTCCCAACATCCACAAGGCAGCTAACAACTGTCTGTAATTCCAAGATCTGACACCCTTACACAGTTATACATGCAGACAAAACACCAATTCACATAAAATAAAAAAAAATATTAAAAAAATGTGGGGTGCACAGCTCTGCTTGAGGCTGTGCCTTTAGAAGGAGAGATAATCAACTTTGATCACTGCATTGTTGTTCTCTCAAGGTAGGTCTAAGGAGTGTCAAAATGGTGGCTGGATGTGTGGTCTGGCTGGATGTTTGACCGTCAGCCCCTGGGTTATAAGTATCAGACCAGCAAGGAAGAGTCCAAAAGCTGCCAACAAGGGAGTCCCATCGGTCCCTTCCTCAGTCTTCACTTACTTATAGAAACAGCAGCAACACAGTACCTACCATTAGAATCTAAAGAGCTTCCCATTAACATTCAATTGTTATTTTAACATTTCTCAGTTTTTAAATTTTATTTTTTTAAGATTTATTATGTGGGGGCTGGAGAGATGGCTCAGCGGTTAAGAGCACTGACTGCTCTTCCAGAGGACCAGGGTTCGATTCCCAGCACCCACATGGCAGCTAACAACTGTCTGTAGTTCCAGTTCCAGGCAAACACCAAGGCAAATAAATAAATAAATAAATAAAGTTTAAAAAAATAAAAAAAAGAAATGGCACACAATTGGCTGCAAACACGGAGGCAGCTGACTTGATAAAATTCGTTAAAGATTTATTATGTATAATGTTCTGTCTGCATGTATGCCTGCAGTTCAGATCTCATTACAGGTGGTTGTGAGCCATGATGTGGTTGGTAGAACCTATGGTAGAACAGCCAGTGCTTTTAACCTATTCAGCCCTTAAAATTTATTTTTATAGTTAGTCAAGAGTGGCGCACACCTTTAGTCCCAGTACATGGAGGCAGAGGCAGGCAGATCTCTGAATTTGAGGCCAGCTTGGTCTACAGAGTTCCAGGATAGCCAAGGCTTCACAGAGAAACTCTGTCTCAGAAATAATTAAATAAATAATTAAAACAAAATCATTTTTATTTTATTTGGATGAATGTTTTGTCTTCATCTATGTCGTGTGCCACATAGAGCAGTAAACCAGAAGGGGATATTAAATACCCTGGCACTGAAGTTACAGATGGTTATGTGCCTTCATGTTGGTGCTGGGGATTGAACCCAGGACCTCTGTAAGAAAAGCCAGTTCTCTTAACTGCTGAGCCATCTCTCTAGCCTCCTATTTTAACAGATTTTTTTTTTTTTTTAACAGTGTCTTAGCAAGTAGCATTAGCTGCCCTGGAACTCTTTATGTAGACCAGGCTGATCTCAAACTCACAGATCTGCCTATCTCTGCTTATCAGTGCTAGGATTAAAGGTGTGTGTGGGCACACTCAATCATTTTAATAGATTTTTGTTTTTCTAGATAGAGTTTCTCTGTGTAGCCTTGGTTGTCCTGGAACTCACTCTGTAGACAAGGTTGGCCTTGAATTCACAGGGATTTGTCTGCTCCTGCCTCCTGAATGCTGGGATTAAGGGTGTGCACCCCTATGGCCAGGCTTCATTTCAACATTTTTTTTTTTAAGATTTATTTATTTATTTATTTTTATTATGTATAGTGTTCTGCCTGCATGTGTCTTATCTGCCAGAAGAGGGCACCAGACTTCATGATAGATGATTGTGAGCCACCATGTGGTTGCCAGGAATTGAACTCAGGACTTTTGGATGAGCAGCCAGTGCTCTTAACCTCTGAGTCATCTCTCCAGCCCGTCAACATTTTTTTTTTTAACTCTTCTTCTTCTTCTTTTTAATTTAAGAATTTTTACTTTTTCCCTTTTACATACCATTCACTGTTCCCCCTCCCCTCCCCTTCTCCCGCTTCCCCCATTTCAACAGGTTTTAACAGTACTTAACATCTGTCCAGTTACCCAGGGAAAGATAAATCCCCCTTCATCTGTCTGAAGATAGCAATTGTATGTGGCCAAGTCCACTTTATTTAATTGGTTTGGTGACCCCGATTTTATAAATGAGGAAGTTATAGGCTTCAGTGGACCAACCAAGCTCACAAACACCAGAACTGGGGTTTCAAGACCGTATCTCTGATTCTAGCTATAGGCACACACAAACACCACCTCCCACTACCTCTTTCTAGAAGGTTCAGATTTGGACCCATCTTATTTCATCAAAATGAGAGATTTCACAACAGCTGCAGAGACTTGAAGACTAATATCCACCAGTATCCATTCAAGTGCCTCTGGTGCTTTCCTATTCTAGGTACTATCCAGGACGAGTGTGTCTTATATCAAAAGAATTCCAGGTCCCTTCTCTAGCCCGACTAGGTGAGAAAGCCTGGATAACATCTTTCCTAATAAGGATTTGCAGCTTTTTAGGGTGGTGTCTGAGGCTTATGTTCCAGGCTATACGAAAGGAGGATCCTGAAAAGATTACTGGATTCATCTATTACTAGCTTAATTACTTATGTATGTATTTTGTGCTGAGAATGGAACCCAGGGCCTTATGTACGGTAGATAAGACTCCAGTTAAATTTGCACTTCGGATATGACTATAGTATGTCTAAGTATGGCCCATCAGAGTTTGTGTGATACTTAACCTAACACTGTCCGTGCTTTATCGGAAATACTGAATGTCCTGTGATTCCAGTCTCTAACTGAGCGGATGGAAGCAGAAGAGACCCCTCATTTGAATGACCGGGAAGGTTTTTAAAGGTGTCGCAGGATAGAACGCCTGGAGCAAATCCCGCCTCTGGAGTGCACGCACCAGGCTTGGAAGGAAGTCGCAGTGCGCACTTCCGCCAGGCGGGGCGGTTGCCTGGAGGGGCAGTGACGTTGGCGGAAGGGGCGGGCCTGCCCGGAGTCAGGTCGCGCCGAGCCGCGCCGGCCGGGAGGGGGCCGGAGCCCGGCCATGGCGGCGGCGGCGGCGGCGGCGGCGGCGGGCGCCGAGGGGCGGCGCGCGGCTCAGGAGGCGGTGGCAGCGCCTGAGCGAGGCGGCGGGAGCTGCGTGTTGTGCTGCGGTGATCTGGAGGCTACGGCGCTGGGCCGCTGCGATCACCCGGTGTGCTACCGGTGCTCTACCAAGATGCGGGTGCTGTGCGAGCAGCGCTACTGCGCCGTGTGCCGCGAGGAGCTACGCCAGGTGCGCCAGCCAGCGGGGCGCGCGACGGGGCGCGGGGAGGACGGGCTCCTGATGGCTTTGCCTGCTCGGTGTCCTGCCGCGGCCTGGCCGCGCCCGCTCCCGCCGGAGGCCCGGTGGTCGGTCCGGGCGGCATGCGATTGCCGGGCCTCTTGGGACTGGGGAAGCCAGAGGGCGGCTGGGCTGGGGGAGGAGGAGCGATGCCTGTGGGAACTCCAAGGCTGGGTACTTTCCCCTGTGACCCTTCTGCGGGAAGGGCAGGGTCAGGTCGAGAGAGCCCTCTGGTCTATGAGTGTTCATTTTTTCGGGATCGTCACTAAGGTGGAAGAGACAGCCAGGGGGAACCTCCAGGGACTGTCTATCCTGGAAGCTGTTTTGTAAAAAAGGGTTAAACTGGACATTTCCAGACTAGTTGGGCTTCTGGGTCCCACCGGTGACTCTTAGCTCCTGAGACAGCGTTTCCATTTGTAGAGTGGAGGTGATACCAGGATTTGATTCCCAGGTGCTTGGCGGTCCACAATGTTAGAAGTTTTCCTCCTCCTCCTAGGTAGTTCTAGTTTTGGGGTTTCCTTTCAGATTGGAGGGAAGGGGATGTTTCTTATTGTCAGGACTTGGAAACCCCTGAAGGGTTCAGAGGGCGCACACTCCAGCAATGCCAGCCAGCTGTTGGTGGGGAGTGTCCAGCTGGACTTCCTTTGGTTTGCTGCCCTTAGAGCTCTGTTTGTTTCCAGCATTGTGAAGTTGCCTTGATTGGCTCGTGGATGGCTTTGACTAGTGGCATCTGCCAGGGAGTCTCGCTTTCCATTTCTTAGAAGTGATGCAGAGATAGCAATAATGCTAAGAAATAGGTTTTTCTTTCCTCTCTCTCTTCCCACCTTCCTCCCTGTCCTTTTTCTTTCTTGGTTTTTGGAGGTAGGGCTTTTGTTTTTTATTTTGTACGGCTTTGGCTGGCCTGGAATTAACTCTGTAGACCTGGCCCCAAACTCAAGAGATCAGCCTGCCTCTCTGCCTCCCGGGTGCTGAGAGTAAAGGCTATGCCACCAGCACCCAGTTTATGTACTTTTGTTTCTGACTTCAAATTTTTTATTTGAGTTCTGCCCTGGCTCTTTTTGAGACAGGATTTCAACTATGTAGTCCTGGCTGGCCTGGAACTTGTTATGTTGACCATGTTTGGCCTCAAAACCAGAAATCTATCTGTGTCTGCCTCTTGAATGCTGAGATTAAAGGCAGTGCATCACCATGTCCCAGACAGAGTCTCACTATGTAGTCCTGGCTGTCCTGGAATTCACTGTGGAGAACTCAGATCTACCTGCCTCTGCTTCCCAAGTGCCGGGGTTAAGGGTGTGTGCCTCCGCTCTCATCTTTTCTTTCCTAATATTTATGTCCAAAGAGTCAGCTGAAATCCTTGAGCATTCCCTAAGCATCTGCCTATGTCATTCTGGGGAAGAGCAATAGAAAGAACTCAGTTTGTAATATGGTGGGAGGAGTCATACCCTGCTGGGTGTGATCTGGGGTTCAGAAACATCCACCTTTGGCTGGTGACCTACTCAGAGGGCCTTGCTGAAGCTTGCTTTGCTGGCCAGCTTTGTGTATGCTGATGGGAAGTCAAACACTGGGCTTTTCCAGCACACCTTTAGCATCAAGGAAGGAAGACATTTTGGAGGTCTTTACATGTATCTTCTTAGCCTGGGCTTTGGCTCTCATTTAGAAAGCGAGTAGACACACACACACACACACACACACACACACACACACACATAAGTCAGCTATAGCCAATGCCTTTCCCTCATTCCTTGGGGCCCCACACCCTCTAAGAGCTCTGTGGCAGGGGCTGTTGACATGAGCTGTCAGATTGTCCTGCCTGGGGTGTGGTTTGGCATTGGGTGCCCCTGGCCAAGCCTGAGCTTCCTCTTGGTCTTACATCACCCTGTTGGGCAGCAAGAGGTCTTGCGGAGTTAGTGAGCTCAGCCTCTCCATTCATCCTGCTTTTTCATCCCTTGTAACCACCTTTCAGTTTCACCCCTGTCCCTTACTGCATCCTGCACTGCCCTGAGTATGTCTGTGTTCATACCCAGAGCCCCACAGTGACTCCTTAGTCCCTGAGCCCCACCATTGCCTTCCCTTCATATGAATAAATGAAAATTGGGAGGGATGTGTGTTGAGATGTTTTTGATCCCTGCACTTGGGAGGAAGAGGCAGGCAGATCTCCAAGACTGAGGCCAGCCAGAGCTACACAGAGAAGCCCTATCTCAAAAAAAAAAAAAAAAAAAAAAGTGGAATTGGCCAGCTTCCTTTGATGGATGGTGCTGTAGACCTTGATCTTAGTTGTACAGACTTAGGAGTGACATCTAGGTATAGCAGGGAGACGTATACGACTTTGAAGCTGCACCTGTTGAAGAACTTGGGTGATCTGGACTTTTAGCATAGCAGCTTAGATGGGCTGACGTCTGGTGATGGTGAACAGAACTGATGCAGTGCTGAGTGGTAGAGAGCCTTGTGTTCAGACTTTAGCTCTGAAGTGGGGGAGGGAGAGAGACCTGCCCTTAGACCCTGTGATCCAGTGTTTAGGGCCTCTTGTATTCCTCTGGACACATCTCTCTAGAGTCATTTTCTTTATCCTGTTGCTCTCCAACTTGTCTCCTATCTCTGGACAGGCCACACCCCCACCCACAAGCCGGAAGTGGGTGGGGAATGCTGCAGGCCTTCCCAGGATATTCCAAGACCCAGGTCAGTAGGCAGTACCTGATGACTCATTGGTATTTTTCTGTTGTGAATGCTGTCTGTCTGTCGTCTGTGGTCCCTCCCTCTCTCTCTTCCTTTCTTTGGACAGTCTCAATATATACACAGACTGACTTGGAACTCACAGAGATCCAGTTCTGGTACTGGATGGTTGAAACCCTCTATGTGGGTGCTATGAACGGAACTCAAGTCTCTGGAAGAGAAGCAAGGTCTCTTAACCATCTTCCAGTCGTTGTCTCCCCCCCCCAATTATACACTGTTGAGGTCCCACCTGTCTTTTGATGGGGGAGAGTTTTCAGACAGAATTTTCTGGAACTAGTTCTGTAGACCCTGACTGTCCTGGAACTGTCTCTAAAGACCAAACTGGCCTCAAGCTCACGGAGATTCCCCTGCCTCTGCCTCCCAAGTGGTGGGATTAAAGGTTTATGCCTCCAGTGCCCAGCTTTGTCTGCTCTTTATTGAGCACACGTTGCATGTTAGACATATAGAGTAGCAAGGTCCCCTGACAGACAGCTCAGCAAGCGTCCCACCTCCTCAGTCTCCTCTGGCACTGGGCTGCCAGTCCTGCATGGCTGATCCAGAAGCACCCTGCCTGACCTGGATCCTGTGCTGCCTCGCCCACCTAGTGCCCCAGAACAGCTCAGGCTCACACCCAGACCTGGCCTAAGCTTTCTCTTCGGATTGTGACCCTTTTCCTGGGACTTTTCTCTCCCTGACTCCTTGCTTTTCCCCCCTTACAGCCCAGGCAGATCCTTTGTCCCCACCTAGCCTCATAGGAGTGTCTCCAGAAAGAGAGGGTCTTACTGGTCAGACTGCTGCCTTACCCCCTGCTGGGGATGCCCCAGGGTGCCCTGTCTTCTCTCACTTACCCAGGACAATCTTGGTCTCTATGCCTGAAGAGGGGCAGGGTTTTCCTGCCTAGAGCTCCAGGCCTACTGGTTTCAGACCCAAACACTGAGTCTTTGGCCTACCCTGCTCATGAACCTTTGCCTAAGCCTTTTCCTGCCCTTCATTCCCTTCTGAACCGACCGTGTGTCTCCTTCCCTACCTCTTGGCCATGCTGCTATGCCCGGGCAGTGGTGACCTCTGCTTCTGCTCAGCACATCCCCTTGACGTCACATCTGCCTGCAGTTGATAGTCGTAGTTCTTGGTTCTCAGCCTTGGTGGCACAAGGTAAAGTCTGCTCTCCCAGTCCTCTGGCTGCCAGTCAGGCCTTTCATAGGGTCCTACTCATTGCAGGCCGTGTACTGTCTCCCTGCCTCTTCTCTGGGCACAGGTGCTCTTTATCTTGGGCTGTTCACTGAGATGTTTGTGGGTGAGCAACAAGCCAGCATGTTTAGGGCATGGATATACAAGACAGAAGGTGGCGAGCACAGATGAACTACTCTGCCCAGCATGTCCTGGCACCGGCAGACCCACAGAAGTGTTCGAGGGGCTGTGCCATAGTTCTAAGGTAGATAACCCTCTTCCGTGATAGCCTGAGATGCCGTAAAGAATAGATCAAGTGCACAGCTGAGAGAGGTCCCTGCAGCAGTGGCAGTGATGGGGGCGTGCGTCCCTGGCGCTGCTTCCTTGAGGGAAGAAAGTTGATCCTCCGCTACGGCTGTTGGACTTGGATTCTTTTGGCAGCTTCAGGGAGTTTCCCTCGACTGCTCTTCTGCCTGCCTGAGAGAAGCTAAGTGTGTGTGTGTGTGTGTGTGTGTGTGTGTGTGTGTGTATGTGTCTGTGCCTGATGCCTGTTTGCCTGTGTGCAGGAGCTATCAAGCTGTTTCTGCCAGCACTCTGTATGGTCCATGGCCCTGAGCCATGACAGGGTTTCTCTGGAGCCAGGCCTGTTCCAGAACTCTCTCTATATACCAGGTTAGCCTTGAACTCAGAGATCTACCAATCTCTCCACCTCCCCACAGCTGAGATTAAAGGTGTATACTGGGCAACTCAAGCACTTTTTGGATCTGGGCTGGAGAGGCAACATTGGGAGTAGTTGGAAGGCATAGCTCAGTGTGAGCCTGCCCCCAGAATGAAGAAACCAGAGCCTAGGAATTTTGTCTGTACTTGGGACCTGGAAAAGGAGCTTCCAGAAAACAAGAAAGCTGCACCATGGAGGTGTGTGTGGGGTCCTATAGAGCCCACATGAGGAGTCTCGCTGTGAGCCTTCGTTGGTTTGGCTTTAGGGAGGGCACAGCTCTAACTGGTCCTTATGCCTGCTGTGGCAGCACGTGCCTGTAATCTGGACGCTTGGAAAGCAGGGGCAGGATTAGTCTTTCAAGACAGGGTTTCTCTGTGTTATAGCCCTGGCTGCCCTAGAACTTGCTTTGTTGGCAAGGCTAGCCTCCAGTTCTCAAGAGACCCATTGCCTTTGTCTTCCCAATGCTGGGAGTAAAGACTGCACCGCCAGGGGCTGGAGAGATGGCTCAGTGGTTAAGAGCATCGTCTGCTCTTCCAGAGGACCCGGGTTCGATTCCCAGCACCCACATGGCAGCTAACAACTGTCTGTAGTTCCAGTTCCAGGCAAACACCAAGGCAAATAAATAAATAAATAAATAATAAATAAAGTTAAAAAAAAAAAATTTAAAAAAAAAAAAAAAAAAAAAAAGACTGCACCGCCAATGCCCAGTTTTTGGTCCCCTCACCCCCCAAGACAGGTTTTTTGTGTGTAGCCCTGGCTGTCCTGGAACTTGTTCTGTAGACCAGGCTGGACTAGAACTCACAAAGATCCACCTGCCTCTGCTGGCATTAAAGGTGTGTGCCACGCCCTCCCCCCTTTTAATAGATTAGTCGGGACTCCTTATGTTAAAGTCCAGATGGTCTTGAACCCGGTGGACACAGAGAGGATCAGGAATTCAGGGCCAGCTATCACAACATGACACTTGTCTGGTCACTGCTGACTTGTTCTCATCCCCAAGAGGGGTGTGGCTGGACCATGGAGCATCCTTTGGCTCCTGATAAGAGCCAGTTAGAGGAGGACATTCTTGTCTATGTACCATTTCCAAGTATATCATGACAAAGTGGAACTGGGCTCCACCCCAGCTCCTCCAGGGAACCAGCCTTAGTCCCTTTTGCTGTGTGGGGCCTGTGTGAGTGGGTTGTGGTCGGGGGCATGTGTCTGAGTGGGCCCACTTTTCCTATCACTCCTGAGCTGCCCCAAACTCTTGCACATTTTAGTTCAAAATACAAAGATAAAAGGTGGGGGCTGGAGAGATGGATCAGCTGGTTAAGAGCACTGACTGCTTTTCCAGAGGTCGTGAGTTCAATTCCCAGCACCCACATGGTGGCTCATAACCATCTGTAATGAGATCTGGCCTGCAGGGACACATGCAGACAGAACACTGCATACATAATAACGTAATAAGTAAATCTTAAAAAACAAAAAAACCCTTCTGGGCTAAGCCTAGACATGCAGATGACTTGGTGTGACCTTTCCCAAGGTAGGGATGCACTGAAAAGTCCTCAGATGCTTACAGGACTGAGCTGAAGCTCATGACCAGTGCCAGATATGGGACAGTGGCAGAGGGACCTGGGCAAGGACTTGAGTCAAAGAGGTATGATAGTGAGGGTCCCTGTGGAGTTGGAACAGCAAGTCACCACCTGAAGAGCTTCGTGGAGAGAAGAAGGAGTCTTTCTTGGGGGGTGGGGTGCAGGGGAAGGCTTGGATGTTCAGATCCCTCTCCAGGGCACCCAATGTGCTCTAAACCTTGCCCTGAACCCTTCTCCAGTGGCTGCAGTATGTATGTGGCACATGCCTGGGATTTAGGCAGCCAAAAAAAAGCAGAAGTCATGGGGCTGTTATTGGAATGGTCAGGTCAAGATGCCAATCTTGTGAGAAAGCTCATTTCTCCTGTGGCATCATGGAAACATGCTGAGGTGATTCAGGACAGGGTAGTCAGGTGTTGGTGCAATATTACCTGACAGCTGCCACATAACATTTGCTAATTCCTTAGTTGCTCTCTAGAATGCATGCCCTCTGACCCCACACCACCGTATGAAAACTGTCCCTTTACGGTAGAGTTGTGAGTGGGTACTAGGCTTCCATACAGGAAGCATGGCTGCCTCCTGGTGGAGAGCCTGGGTATCACATCTGTTCTGTAGTTCTAATAGGCAGTATGGGGTCAGAGAGGGGGCCTAGGCTATCTGTGGAACCAGGGCTGCTGCCCACTTAGGACTGGGAGAATTCCTCTTGTGTCTCTGCTTGGTCCTTGGCCATTCCATGCAGATCCTGCTCTCCACTATATCTCTCCAGGTGGTCTTTGGGAAGAAGCTGCCTGCCTTTGCCATGATCCCCATCCACCAGCTCCATCATGAGAAGAAATACGACATCTATTTTACAGATGGAAAGGTGCTGGCCTTGTACAGGTGAGGGGTCCTCAGCCGCCTTACATCTGTGCGACCCCTCGGAATCGGGAATTGGGAGTACATGGTGCTGGTGAACTCAGGCACATTTTGTGAAGCAGGGAGCTCTTTGCTTTCCATCAGGGTGGCAGCGGAAGTGAAGGGGGTTAGCTGTTTTAGTCTTTTGAGGGGGGACACAAGAGTATGCAAACAGATATTTAACTCAGGGTTTCCCAAATCCCCAAAAGGGCTAAAACTACAGACTTGGGTGTGGGGGCTGGCATGTGGCTCTGTTGTTGACAGCAGCACTTAGAGCCCAGCATGCTGGGTGGCTCTGGTGTCTCCCCAGACAGCTGTTGCAGCATGAATGCCCGCGGTGCCCCCAGCTGCCGTCTTTTGGCCTCTTCGGGGACTTGGAGCAGCACATGCGGAAGCAACATGAGCTCTTCTGCTGCAAGTTGTGCCTCAAGCACCTCAAGGTGCGCCCTGGGGGTGAGAGGGCTGCCCTGGGGAAGCCCTGGAAACTGCTAGGCGGCCTCTACAGAGCTAGACAAGGGGGTTCCCAGTGCCTGTAAGGACCCCCAGCTCTCAGTGGGCTCGCTCATTGTTCATATGCTCCACGGTGAACTCAGAAGACTTGGGACCCCAGCCATGTGTCAGCCCTGTGTCCTCTGCAGATCTTTACCCACGAGCGCAAGTGGTACTCGCGGAAGGACTTGGCTCGGCACCGCATGCAGGGCGACCCCGATGACACATCCCATCGGGGACATCCGCTCTGTAAGTTCTGTGACGAGCGCTACCTGGACAATGACGAGCTGCTCAAGCACCTGCGCCGTGACCATTACTTCTGCCACTTCTGTGACTCGGATGGGGCCCAGGACTACTATAGGTAGGTGAGCCAGGGCTGCTGCAGGGGAGTGCGGCAATGGCTCTCCTAAGACGGCTCTGGGACTTAGCTGGTTGTGGAGCGGGTGATGATCTGGCTTCTGTTGGCTCTGTCTGCCAGTGATTATGCATACCTGCGTGAGCACTTCCGGGAGAAGCACTTCTTATGTGAGGAGGGCCGATGCAGCACTGAGCAGTTCACCCATGCCTTCCGCACTGAGATTGACCTCAAGGCTCATAAAACAGCTTGCCACAGCCGCAGCCGGGCCGAGGCGCGCCAGAACCGGCAGATTGACCTTCAGTTTACCTTTGCACCTCGGCACTCACGCAGGAGCGAGGGTGAGCTAGGCGCCCAGAGGCTCAGCCAGGCGTAGGTACTGGGGTCTTTTGTGAGTACTTGCCTTCCAGACCTCAGACCCAGGTCCCAGTTAGACTCCTCTTCAACTAAAAGCCACAGGAGGCCCTCACTCAGCCTGTCTCCTCAGCCGTCCCCTGCTTTGAGCACCTAATCCTAGTGATAGTACAGAGCTGCCTGCATAACCACTTACCCCTCTCTGGTGCTTTCCATCTTTGGCTCTGGAGTCCCTAGACTACTTCGCTGCCTCAGGAGACTGTCACTGATGCCCACTCTGTAACTTCCCATTTCCAAAGGTAGGGCCAGGCCCTTGTCCTTGTGCCAGCCAGGTACCGCTTTCTAGAGGTCATAGCTGCCTTGGATTCTGCAGTGTCTGGCCCATCCTTGCAGATCATAGCTGTGGGGGTGGGGAAGCCTCTGCCATCCAGACAGGAGCATGGACCGAAGTGTGGTCTGGACAGCACCAGCAGGTGTTCGGTCCTGCTGCTCTGTTGTTCTGGGACAATGACAGCTTATGTACTGACCACAGGAGTCGTCGGTGGTGAGGACTATGAAGAGGTGGACAGGTACAACCGCCAGGGCCGAGCTGGCCGGGCCAGCGGGCGTGGAGCCCAGCAGAACCGCCGGGGAAGCTGGAGGTACAAGAGGTGGGAGGATTTGCATACCATTGACATTCTCCTGGCACCACCTCCACATCACCATGTGGGGCTCCAGCCAGAGTTCCTGGGGTCCTGAGGGTGGCAACAATGTCTGCTGAGCAGGTAGAATGATCTTACTTCTTTATCTGTTGCTAGCCAGAGACAACAGAATCTGGGGGAGGCATGACATGCAGGAGCAGGGTGCAGTTGTGTCAGGAAGTACCTGCAAAGCAAGCATGTGCCCAGGCTACAGCAGGAATTGAGCCCAGACACTGCTCATCTGAGGCTGTGCCTTGAGGTCTTGCCCAGGCTGAGGTGTTCCCTCACCCCACCTTCATCCCAGGGAAGAAGAAGACCGAGAAGTGGCGGCTGCTATCCGGGCCTCTGTGGCTGCTCAACAGCAAGAGGCGAGTCACAGGGCTGAGGACCGGGAAGAGGGCAGCAGGGCCAAGAAAGAGGAAGCAGCAGCCCGGGGGCCTGAGGAACCTCGTGGCCCCCGACGCCCGCCCCGGGCTCAGGGTGAAGGCCCAGGTAACTTAGGTCCCACCTGTTGGCAGCCCAGCCTGGGCTTGGGGAAAGCTGCCAGCTCCTAGTCAACATCTCCTGTTCCCCAAGCCTATCTTCATAGCCTTACCTGGACTCATCTCATATCTGTAGGCTCCAAGGAAGCCTCAACAAATGGTCCTATAAGCCAAGAAGCCTTCCCAGCCACAGGCCCAGGCCCAGTGGCTGCCCCCTCAAAGTATGTTTGGGAACTGGGAAGGAGGGTATGGTATCTGTGATAGACGGGCACATTTGACCAAGTCCTGGTGATGAACCGCTGATCAGATCTCTCCTCCCTGGATCCAGCACCCTCCCACCGCCTAACCCCAAGCTCAAGGATGAAGACTTCCCCAGTCTCTGTGCCGCCACTTCCTCCTGCTGCACCACGGTTCCCCCTGGCTCTGTGGCCCTGGCCCTGGCTTATCCTGGTCCCCCCAGGGGCAAGAACACCTTTCAGGAGGAGGACTTTCCTGCCCTGGTCTCCTCAGCTCCTAAGCGCAACAACACCTCCTCCAGCCTCATCTCAGCTTGGAACAGCAGCTGTGCCAAGAAAGGAAACCCACCGACAGCAGGGGCCCAGGCCGTGGTTGGTGGCAGCCAGCCTCCCCGGAAGGCAGGGAAAGGGAGCAGGGGTGGCCGGAAGGGTGGCCCGGCCCCAGTGGATGAGGAGGAGGGTGGTGGCCTCACTGTGCAGGAGCTTCGGAGTGTGCCCACTACGGTGGCTGTCTCTTCTTTGCTGGCACCAGCTGCCAACCAGAGTTCCACCAAGGTTGGCAGGAAGAAGAAGGTGGGCTCTGAGAAGACAGGAGCCGCGTCATCCACACTGTTGGCTCCTGATCATACCCCAAAGCCCTCGGGGTCTGAGCAGGTCCCTGAACCCCCTTTGAGCAAAGCTGAAGTGCCAGTAACCATCGTCAATGGACATTCAGAGGGGGCAGCCTTGGCACGAAGCAGCCCAAAGGAGCCTCCAGGGCTTCCAAGGCCCCTGGGTCCCCTCCCTTGCCCCATACCACAGGAAGATTTTCCAGCACTTGGAGGCCCTTGTCCACCCAGGATGCCTCCTCCCCCAGGTATGTGTGCCCAATACCAGTGGGTTCCTCAGGCTTCTGAGAAGCGCTGGAGTCCTAGAGTCGGGCTGGAGGCCAGCCCAAGGTGGGAGTGTGTGTGGTAGACTCTCAGTTTTCCTACAGAGGAAACTTGCATGTTGCTGTGTCCAATCTGGATGCAGGTGCCACCTAGAGCTGCCACAGTTAACTACTTCATGGTACTCGGTAGGGCTTGGAGTTCCCTACAGTGGTGAACCCACCACATCGGGTTCTGGTCCTGAGCCTGCTGTGGGGCTGGATGTGGACAGGTCAACCCACTAGGGCTGGACACTCAGAAAAACTGGGCCAATCGGGACCACACTGAGGTTCTTCTGTGACCCCACAGGCTTTAACACTGCGGTGCTCACACCGT
The DNA here is from genome assembly GCA_004025045.1 of Sigmodon hispidus. Lineage (NCBI taxonomy): Eukaryota > Metazoa > Chordata > Mammalia > Rodentia > Cricetidae > Sigmodon > Sigmodon hispidus. The sequence continues at coordinate 31,496 of PVIH01005139.1, read as the reverse complement.
CACCACCCCCACTGCCACCAGGCCTGGTGCCTCCTGTCAGCAAGCCACCCCCGGGCTTCTCCAGCTTCCTACCCAGCTCCCACTCAACCTGTGTCCCTACCCCCACCACCACCATGAAAGCGTAAGTAGGGTGGCTGCCCAACCTGTCACTGGTCACTGGGTGCTAGTGGGAGGGTGCAACAACCTAAGCCACCCTAAAGGCTCAAGCCTCCTCACTTGACCTCAGACCCCGGCTAACACCCACACCACGAGCCTACTTAATTCCTGAGAACTTCCGGGAAAGGAATCTCCAGCTCATTCAGTCCATCAAGGACTTTCTGCAGAGCGATGAGTCCTGCTTCAGCAAATTTAAGAGCCATTCAGGGGAGTTCAGACAGGTGAGATAGGAGCAGTTGGGAGGCCCGCCTGCCTTTGCCCAGGGTCACAATGACTGGCTCTGGCTCTCTGGGTGGCAGGGCATGATCTCTGCGGCTCAATACTACAAAAGTTGCCGAGACCTGCTTGGAGAGAACTTCCAGAAGATCTTCAGTGAGCTGCTGGCCCTCCTACCAGACACAGCCAAACAGCAGGAGCTGCTGTCCGCGCATGCTGACTTCTGCAGTCGTGAGAAGCCTCCCAACTCCAAGTCTAAAAAGAACAAGAAGAATGTATGGCAGACCGGCACCCAGCAGTTGGGCCTGGACTGCTCTGTGTGCCCCACCTGCCAGCAGGTGCTGGCCCACGGTGACATCAGCAGCCACCAGGCACTGCACGCTGCCCGGGATGATGAGTTCCCCTCCCTTCAAGCCATTGCCAGGATCATTACGTAGCTCCTGCTGGTGAGGGCAAAGCTGTCACACCCTAGCGCCTCCTTTGTCCTTCCTTCCTCTTCCCAGCTGCCAGGCAGCTAGGTTGGGCCCTGGGAAGGCTGAGGCTCAGGCCTCCTGGTTGTCCAGGCCTGCCAGGAGGACATCAGGAAAGATCTACCCTGTGCACCATCAGTCAGTCATAAGCTCTGTTCCCTGCTTGGCAGAGAGTCAGTCTTGTGATTTTGGATTGTGCCAGGGGAGGGAAGGGCTAGGATGTCAGAACCTGAGCCTGGGGTCACAGCTAGATGCCTCAGTGGCCTAAAGAAAGTCCTCCTGAGTCAAGCCTACAGCCCCAGAGCTGACAGCTTCAGGTCCACTGGTGCTGGAGTCAGGGGTCAAGTGTGTTGTGTAAACAATTGGCTGTTTCAGAGAGAATGTTTCAGATTAAAAACAGACACAAAATTGTGCTACTTGAAGTTAATCTTTTTATGAGACAAGTTAAATCTAAGATCTCAAATTGCCTCTGACATTTTATAAAGACAGTTTATCTTCAAATAAATTTATTTTGCAGTACTGCACATAGCTGATGTCGTGAGTATCTCTGCCTGAGTATATCAGGAAGCCTGGGTACATGTACTTATTATATGTCATAATGCCAGGAGGTCCAGAGGAGTGAGTGACTTGGCAGCAGGGGAGCTAAGGCACGGCCCAGGTTTCCCACAACAGACCTGGCCATGCATGACCTAACAATTGAGTACCCATGAAACTGCCTTTACAAAACAGGTACATAGCTGGGCAGTGGTGGTGTATGCCTTGGATCCCAGTTCTTGGGATGTAAGGGCAGGTGGATCTCTGAGTTTGAGGTCAGCCTGGTTTACAAAGCAAGTTCCAGGACAGCAAGGGCTGAACAGAGAAACCCTGTCTGGAAAAATAAATAAATAGGTAAATAAAAGGAGTGGGATACAGGGCCAGCAAAACGCCTTAGTGGGTAAAGGTGCTGCTGCCCGGCCTGACAGCTTGAATTTGATCTCTAGACCCTACAGCGATAGGTAGAGGAGGGATATCACTCCTACAGCTTGTTCTCTGCTTCTTACACACGTGCATAAGGTTTTTTGAGGTTTTGGGCTCTTTTTTGGTTTTTTTTGAGACATGTGATCCTGGTTGTCTTGGAACTTTTTGTAGTCCAGGCTGGCCTTGAACTCAAATCCACTTGCCTCTGCTTCCTGAGTGTTGGGATTAAAGGGCATGTGCCACTCTGTATGGCCCCAAACATAAAAAAGGAAAAAGTGGGGGCTGGAGAGATGACTCAGCAGTTAAGAGCACTGACTGTTCTGGAGGACCTGAGTTCAGTTCCCAACATCCACATGGCAGCTAACAACTGTCTGTAATTCCAAGATCTGACACCCTTGCACAGTTATACATGCAGGCAAAACACCAATTCATATACAATAAAAATATTTTTTTTAAAAAAAGGGAAAAGTGACAAAAGAATATTTTTTTAAACTTTATTTATTTATTTATTCATTTATTTGCCTTGGTGTTTTGCCTGGAACTGGAACTACAGATAGTTGTTAGCTGCCATGTGGGTGCTGGGAATCGAACCCTAATCCTCTGGAAGAGCAGACGGTGCTCTTAACCGGTGAGCCATCTCTCCAGCCCCAAAAGAATATTTTTTAAAAAGAATGGGGTTATAACACAAGAGAGGTGGAGGCAGGAGTCGCAGATCTTATGTTTAAGGACAGTTACAGGGATAAAGGATAGCCAGGCCTATATGAGCCTTAATCCAAGCAAACCAAAGGAGGGGCAGGAGCAGCCAGTGTGCAGACAGGCTTAAAGAGGCACTTGAACCCTTAGCGGCTTTCAGATGGCTGTGACTTGCACGTAGGTGCTGGGAATTGAATCCCTCTTCTGGAAGAGCAACCAATGTCCTTAAAATTTCTGACCCCATCCTTCCAAAGCACAGCTTTATTTTTCTTTTACATGGATGTTTTTTGCCTACACATATGTATGTATGTATGTGTATCACATGTGTGTCTGGTGTCTGAGGGAGCCAGAAGAGGGCACTGGACCACCTAGAACTCAAGGTGCAGACTTGTGAGCTGCCACGTGGGTGCTGGGAACTGAACCCAGGTCCTCTGCAAGAGCAGCGAATGTTTTAACCTCTGGATCATTTTTCTAGTTCCCTGTTTCCTTTAAAAAAATTGTTTTTAAAGTCTCTTTGTTTTATGTGTAAGTGCACTGTGTATGCCCATGGAAGCCAAAAGAGAGTGTGGAATCACCTGGAACTGGAGTTATGGGCTGTTGTGAGCCACCATATGGGTGCTGGAAATCAAGCCCCAAGTCCTCTATAAGAGTAGAAGTACTCTTAACTGCTAAACCGTCTCTCCACATACACCCCCAACACACACACACACACACACACACACACACACACACACACACACACACACACACACACCTTTCAATGCAAGTGAGGGATTTGGTTATTTATATGCATGTAGGGGCTGGAGAACACCTTCAGGGTTCGTCCTTGGGAATACCATCTACCTTTTAAAAGAATGGATCTTATCGGTTAAGAGCACTGACTGTTCTTCCAGAGGACCTGAGTTCAATTCCTGATATCCACATGGCAGCTAACAATTGTCTGTAAGTCCAGGCAGAACACCAATGCACATAAAATAAAGAGAAATAAATCATTTTTTAATACCAGCATGCAGGAGCAGGTGGATCTTTGCAAGTTCATGGCCAGTCTGGTCTACAGAGCTAGTTCTAGGACAGCCAAGGCTACAAGAAAAAAAAAAAAAAAAAAAAAAAAAAAAAAAAAAAAAAAAAAGAAAGAAAAGAAAAAATAAATCAAAAATCCTCTCATTGGCCTGGAGTTCACTGATAATAAATCAGACTGACTGGCTAGTGAACCCCAGGGGTTCTCCTGTCATAACCTCCCTAGCCCTGTAACTATAACCATATGGCAACCCATCCGTCATTTTTATGTGGATTATGGGTTATTAGGGTCCTTGTGCAAGGTGTGTGCTTCACCAGCTGAGTACGTCTCACATTACTATCCCTCCTTTTTCTGCTTTGAAACAGTCTCATGTAGCCTAGGTTGGCCTCCAACTCGTGTAGCTGATAGCCTAGAAATCCTGATCTTCCTCCCACCACACTTGACTTAGATTTTTTTCTTCCCCTTCTTTTTTATTTTTTTGGGGGGGGATGAGGTTGTTTTTTTTTGCTTGTTTGCTTGTTTGCTTTTTGAGACAGTTTCTCTGTGTAGCCCTGGCTGTCCTGGAACTCCATCTATACACCCTGGCAGGCCTCAGACTCAACAGAGATCTGCCTGCGGCTGCCTCCCTACTGCTGAGATTAAAGGTCTGCATTATCACTGCCCAGCTAAGTGTAGCTTTAACAGAGGGCTGAAGAAAGAGCCCCAGGGAACTAGAAAGTGCTTTAGAGATAAATAAAGTCAGGAATTTAGGAAGGTGACCCCAGAAAATAACAAGGCTCATGCCCTAGATACTCACTACCCTACAGACTTGTCACCAGTCTGGTCAGACTGGCCACTGGGTGTTCACATCGGCCAGGTTTGAATAACCATAACATAAAAACAGAGCTAACAATTACCAAAGCAAGAAAGTACAAACATCTGTCAAAGGAGTGAAAAAAACGTGGAGGTGGTGGGTCATGCCTTAATCCCATCGCTCAGGACAGAGGCAGAGCATCTCTGAATAACAGGCCAGCCTGGGCTCCACAGAGAAACTCTGTCTCAAACAAAACACTGACGACACACAACGACCACAACAGCAAAAGTAGAAAACAGAAAAGATCTCCTGTCGGTCATTTTTACTTTGCTCTTCGGGGGCCTGCCACCCAGCTCTCAAATACAGGGAGACTTCTTTCTTATAAATGTCTGGTCTTGGGGGCTGGAGAGGTGGCTCAGAGGTTAAGAGCACTGACTGTTCTTCCAGAGGACCTGAGTTCAATTCCCAGCAAAACCACATGGTGGCTCACGAAATAAATAAATTAAAAAAAAAAAAAAAAAAAAAAAAAAGACATACTCCAGCTATGTATGTCAACATTAAAAAAAAAAAAAAGTCCGGTCTTAGCTTGGCTTCTTTCTAGCCAGTTCTTCTTAATTATCCAGTCTACTTTTTGCTTCTCGGCTTCTACCTTCTTTACTTCTTACTCTTTGCTGGCTGGGTGGCTGGACCCTGGCATCCTCCTCCCTCTTCTATTTATTCTCTACCTGGCAGCCCTGTCTATTTCTCTCTCCTGCCTTGCTGTTGGTTGTTAAGCTCTTTTATTAAACCAATATGGTGCCTTAAACAGGCAAAGTAACACAGCTACAGAGTGAAACAAATGTAACATAGAAGAATGCAACTTATCTTTGTATCATTAAACAAATATTCCACAGCATGAACAGATGTAACACATCCCCAACTAATATACCACAGCAGTCTCCAGCATGTCAGAGAGTCTGCACTGAGTAGCAAATTTCATCAGACCAAGACCATTGTGACCTACTAAGGGATCATAGTTGTGTGGTCTTTTTCTAAAACCTTGGAGTCAGCCTGACCCCCACCTTCCGACCACCTTCCAAATTCTGGGTCCTGATGCCCTGGGATCCCCAGGTCCCAGCATACAGCAGAGAGAGGCGGGACAATGATTCTAAGAGTCCCTTAGTGTGGTCAATGCAGTACAGTCTTTATTGTAAAGAAGTTGCAGTTGTAACAGGGGACACTGAAAATACACAATCACGGATTGTTCTTTCAGAGAGAGAAATAGATCCATATATACAAAAATTGTAAACATGTTCACTTAAATATCCACATAATTGGTCTATGCTAGGATGTCAGGGTTGTTATTCAACTGCAACTCCACAGGGAGGCATTCTGTCTGAAGAATGAGATATGGCAGCGCATTTGGTTTTGACTTGATGTGAAAAGCCAGCTTCAAGCAATGCATGAGTAGTCTGCTATGCACAGGGACCTGGTCTGGGCCTTACAGGGGAATAGACATAGGGAGGGATTGGTTCAGGAAGCCAAGGTTAAGCCATTTACAGGAATGACTCTCTCCAGCAACACCCTGGGCAGATGAGACATTTAGTCCTCTTCTTCTAAGAGGCTTGTCTTGCCTGTCATCCAGGTACCCAGCTGTCTCACTCCTTCCTAGGGAAGGTCTTACTGAAGGGTGGGTACCCAGGCCCACAGCTGTCTATGCCTTCCCGGCCAGAAGCCACACAGAGAGGGGCAGCTTATGGGGGCACTATGAGATGAAACCTGAAGACTTAATCACAATCACAACACAGACAGGGCTGAGCTGCTCTAAGGGATCCTGCAAGAGGAAGTAGAGGGAGCCTCTGGATAGGGTGGACCACCACGAAAGGAACCAGGGCAGTCACTGACCACGGGACTAGGAACAAGGGCCCTAACTTCCACCTAAGGGTGCAAATCGTTTCCTCTCCCCGGTCCTCAGAAGCCCTTGCACCCTACCCTGGAAGGCAGCTGGACTTCCGATCCTAGAGAAGACAGGTGAGCCCCTGGTTGGCCGGCCCATGAAAGGGATGCCTCCCAGGACAGCCAGCTCCAGGCAGTACTGTTTTCTTCTCAGGGCCTTAGGACTGGGACCTCTAACTAGGGGGAACTTTGTGGGGACAGTCCAGGCACCCCAGGGAGGCTACTCCCCTTGGTCCCAGAGGCCCACAGTGGCCACCTTCTCTGTCCTTGGCACTGGGACGGTAGGACCCAGGAAAGGTCCCAGGAGGCCTTGAGGCCTATGATGGTGAGGTGGCCTTCCAGCCCTGGCTGGAGCCTAACAGCTACTAGTAGGCAGGCACCTGGTACCCTTTGGGGCTGGTGTCCAGGGTTTCGGTGAAGGGTGGGCTCTGGTATGTTTCTGTGCCCTCCACACCACTGCCCACTGGGTAGCCTGGGTAAGGCTGGGCAGCCCCAGCACCTAGCTGATCTGTGGCGAAGAGAGACATATCGGTGCCCAGTCGGAACCGCTGCAGGGCCTTCACGGTGAGCGCCACCTGGATGGGAGAGCCAAGGTCAGCTGGAGCAAACCTGGAGACACACAAGGTCGGTTCTGCTACCCAAGGGACCAGCACTCACCCAGCTGAGGATGGAGAAGAAACTGAACGCGATGGCAGCCCGTGCCGCATCCCCAGCCTGCGTAGTGCCTGGTCCTGGCGCCGTGCGCTGCCACTGATTGGTGAGGAAACAGAAGCCTACGAACCACAGGAAGGACCACACCCCTGCAGGTGGGGACTGGTGATCAGAAGGTGTTCCACCTCCAGGATCTGTGCTCTAGTTGAACCACAGGACCTCAACCATTCAGAGAAGGTGCAGTGTCCCTCAGGTTCACCAGAAAAATCCTTATTTACCTGGGTTCCAATTCCCTGCCCCTTGGCAGCCCAGCCTTGCTCTACGAGTTAGGCATCCCTTTCCTTGGGCTAGAGACTTTGCGAAGCCCTAAGACTCCCGGCGTGCCCAAGGCAGGGCTCCAAGCGGACTTCTAGGTCCCGCCCTCTTATGGCTAGGTCCTACCGGATCAAAACCCTGAGGCGCATCTTACAGTCTGCTACATTGGGGGAAAAAGCCCAGGAGCAGTCTCCGCGCCTGTTCCCATTTCTTAGAGGACCAGTCATACCCCCGCCCCCTGCAAAAACCCCTAGGATCAGGTCGTACTTCTTGCCCCTTTCGCTCAACGCCCCAGGTCCCGCCCCAGCTTTTACATTAGGCCCCGCCCACCTGAGAAGCCCAGGTCCAGAAGCACTGCGCGGCGGCGGTCCCGGACACTGCTGATCTGCTGAAAGCGCACGTCCAGCAGCAGGAAGGCAGCGCAGGCGATGAAGGCCCCAAGACCCAGCACGACGCCAAAGCGACAGGCGCCCGCGTTTCCGTTGAAGACGCAGCGCAGCTCTGGACCGGTGTCTGCGTTCACGTAGCCCTCGTTGACGATCGGCCCGAACACCGCGATAGAGAATACCTGCAGACAGAGGCGGCGCTTAGGCTGTGAGGTCTCCTCACGCCACCACTGCCTGAGGCATCTGTTGCCCCTGTCAAGACTCCAAGTCTCCACGCGTGTCCCGGAGTTCCCCTGCAGCATCGAACCCTTTTTCCCACCCTCTTGCATATTGAGGAATTATTGAAAATGAAGTTGGGCGGTAGTGGTGCACGCCTTTAATCCCATCACTCAGGAAGTTGAGGCAGGAGGATCTCTTGAGTTCCAGGGCAACCTAGTCTATAGAGTTCAGAGAAACCCTGTCTTGAAAAACCAACCCTCTCCCCAAAAAAATATTTAAGGAGTAGCTAAAACCACTACTTTGCCATAGGTTCTCCTGAAGGTACTGTATTTATGTACTCAGGAGTTGGAGTAAGATCAGAGGAAGACAGCCTTGGCTACATAAGACACTAATAAAACAATAATAATACAGGGTTGATAAGATGGCTCAACAGTTAAGAGCACTGGCTGGGTTGTCCTACAAGACCAGGATTTGATTTCCAGCATCCACATGGAAGCTCATGGCTATAAATCAGTTACAGCAGTTACAGGGAATCGGGTGCCCTCACTGCCCTCTGCCAGTACCAAACACACACACACAGGGTGCACAGACAAACACCCATAAAATAAAACCAGAGGTACCACTCTTATTCCCTTTAGGAGGCATTTTAGGGGTCCCACAGTGAAGTCATTCCTCAGGGTCATATGACTGCTCAGAGGCGTGGCTCTTCTGCAGGTCTTGGAACCTATTGGTGACTTCCAGGGTTGTGGTGGGCCAGGGCACTGTTGAGGGTGAAGCTGTCTAGAGAAATATGCAAATATGCCAGCCTTCTGAACTGGACCTCTGCACATGGGAGCTGTGTGTGTCTGCTTAGTGTACCACACATAGTAAACTGGTCTGGCTAAAGAATGCTGGGTCCAAGAATGTTCACTACCAAAAGTGGATAACAGAAATGACCCCCATGAGTAATCAGTATCAGTCAAGTGGTTTGGGCTGACCACTGATTTCTAAGGTTTGGTTGACCTCAGTACCTCCTGCCCACCAGTTCTCTGAGGCAGGATTGAAGCAAACCACAGTCATTTTAAACCAAACACTTCCAAGTCTAGGCAGCCCTGTGTTTCCAAGAAATGTCCTCTAGTCTCAAATCGTATTTCATTTCTTTCTCACCCAAACTCCTTGATAATGTAGTCATGGGAAATGCCACAGCATGGACATGTCCCTAGACAGCAATCCACAAGTCAGGACTAGAAGAGTCTTGCTTCAGTCCACGAGGTCTTGGGGGAGGGGCTGCCCCACCCTGGGAACCGCCCTCCTCTAAAACAGGCATGGAGATTAAACAAGGGCCAGTCAGCTGGACAGAATCCAGAACTTGGCACCCATCTCCTAAATCTTCTGCCCTAGGGGTTAGGACAGACAAGACATGCATCAGTGGAATAGATTACCCCCGCTTGCAGCTTCCATGCCATTTCCAGGAAGCCCTCCCAGACGAGCTCCTAATAACTGCACCAGCCAGGAGAACCTTACCCTCCAACTCACAGCTGCACCTAGTGGGTCTAGGAAGGACCACCTCCCTTTAGATGAACCTGCTAGATTTATGATCTGGCAAATGGAAGGAACTGCGTATTACCGTTTGGATCCCATGCCCTATCTCTGATTTGGAATTTAGTCCCTGAATCCCTCAGGGAATCACATCCGCAACCCTGTGCCCACTTCCAGGTTTTGGGAACTGGAAAAATGAAGAGAAGGCTGAGGAAGGGGACTGGATTAGACCTAAAGAGGAATTGAGGGCTGGGGGAGACCAACGGTGACCTCTCAAGGTCTATTGGTAACAGCCAGCCCTTCCCCCTCCCGCAGGTGGGCGCGCCTAGCCATGTGACGTCACCCCAACCTGCGGCGGGGGGGAGCGGGGGAGAGGAGGGTGAGGGGCGATGGGCAGGGGTCGGGTGAGGGTGGGAGATAGGGATGCTAGGAGAGATGGGGGACCAGGAAGGGGTCTGCTTAGGGACCACTCACCCAGGATACGACCCGCAACAGGGTCTGGGGCCGACGCGCGAAGCTCACGGGATCCAAGGCAGCTCCTGCACGGCCCGCGCCGAAGGAGGCTCCCTCCATGGCGGGACCTGTGCCTTCTGTCCGTTTGTCCGGCCGGCCTGTCCTGCTCGAGACCGCCCCGGGCTGCTGCTGATGCTAAGGATGCTAAGGATGCTGCCGCTGCCGCTGCCTACCGGGAGCGCGCGTCCGCTGCGGCGGGGGCGCGCGGGGCGGGGCCGAACCAGCGCCCCCGACTGGGTCCACGCGCTGGGGGCCTGAGCCCTGCCCTCAGTCCTTCCCGCTCGCCGTCCTCTGCACGACAGAGTCGGAGATGGGGACATCCTCTGGAAAGGCAAAGCGAGGTCCTCAGGGGTTAGAGAAGGTAAGGACTGAGCTCAGATTTTTGCCACAGCCAAGAGCATCCACAGAAGGACAAGCACATCCCCCTGCTTCTCTGACCAGGAGGGCCTTTGGTAAGTATGGAAGGGGAAACCGAAGCCTAGCATCTTGCCCTTTGCATTCAGGGAGAGAAGACCAGCCCTCAGCCCCTAGTCTTAGTAAATCACTGGCGCAGCCTTCCTCATAAATCCTTTAATCATGCTAGAAAATCAAAGAACATGTAAGGAAAGAAGCCCCTGACCTCTTTCTGGCTGAGAATGAAGAAAATCAGCTCAGAGATATGGTACACAGTTGTATTCCCTGTGGCTCATATCCCTACTGCATTCCGTCTTCCCCTTCATAGGCTGTGCCTTCCTAACAGGGGCATATGAGTAGTGTCTACCTTCAGGGATATAGTAAAAGATCATGGCTGAGGCCCCTGGTTGTCTGTCTTCTCTGGGATCAGAACCAGGTATAAGCAAAGTTCCCACACATTAAGACTGTGCAGTGCGGAGCACTTTACTGGGACCTGTTGTTCATTCCAGTGTAGCTGCAAGTACCTGGTCCAGTCCCTAGGAAACCCATTGATTCTGGTCTGAAACACTTCCGCCTACTTGGACACAAGTGTACAAGCCACCAGTTTGGTCAACTGTGATACCTCCAATCCTATCCCATCCTCTTTTAGCTGTGGGCAGATGTTTTATCATCCATTTCCCCCTTTTCTTCTGTCATTTTCATCAGCACCCAAAAATGAAGCACATTCTTTGAAAAACAGTTCTTGGGCTGAGTATATAGCCCAGTGACAGAATGCCTGCCTAGCATGCACGGGGTGGGGGTGGGGTGTCGGGTTTTAGATTCAGTTCCTAACATCACCAAACAGCTTTTGGTCACACTTCCGTTCCCGTTAGCATCAAGTTCACGTTGTCACCCTCTATTTCTAGCTCTTCCCCTTCCCTCTTCAGTGCCCCCTACCCTGCATCTGGCCAGGCACCTCTACCTGCCATTTTAGATTCTCGCTTGATTCTCCTGGTTCAGCCATATACAGCTTACATCTCCAATGTCCACCTCGAAGCCTTATTTCCCCATTGCTGGGATTAGAGCCCAGGGTATTATGCATGACGGGCAAGATTCTTCCTCTGTGCAATATCCCTAGCTTTATAAGCTTTTTGAAAGTCTCTTTCTTGTCTTCCATTTGCCAGATCTATGGGCTTGTGCCTTTCTCTCCTTTTTGACAGGGTCTCACTAGGTAGTGCTGGGACTAAGGGTGTGTTGCCTCCCTCACTCTGTGTGCTGACAGTTCTCTAACCATGGCCTTCCTTTACGCTACAGTTCCACTTGTCTGGATGCCTGTTGAACAGGGACAAAAGGAAAGTTTTGATTTTTATTTATTTATTTATTTATTTATTTGCGTTGGTGTTTGCCTGGAACTGGAACTACAGACAGTTGTTAGCTGCCATGTGGGTGCTGGGAATCGAACCCGGGTCCTCTGGAAGAACAGCCGGTGCTCTTAACCGCTGAGCCATCTCTCCAGCCCCGAAAGTTTTGATTTTTTAAAAATAAATTTATTGAGTTATTGGTTTCTCTCTCTTGTTTTAAGACAGGATCTATGTAGTCCTAGCTGACCTAGAGATCAGACTGCCTGTGTCCTGAGGCTAAAGGTAAATAAAGGCTTAAGTGTCACCTCACCTGGCTTTCTTTCTGGTAATGTTTTGTATCAGGCAGTGGTGGTGCACACCTTTAATCCCAACGCTCAGGAGGCAAAGGCAGGTGAATCTGAGTTCAAGGCCAGCCAGAGCCACACAGAGAAACTGAGGGGGTAGGGGGAACCAATGGACCCAGACAAGTGTGTTTTGTGTATTTCTGTATGGGCTTTTGTACCTGGTACCCATGGATGTCAGAAGAGGGTGTTAGATCCCCTGAGACTGGATTTACAAATGTGTGAGTCACTACATGGGTGTTCTTAACTGAATGCCCCACAGAGGCACAATGAAGTCATGCCCAAGCTAGTCCTCACCCATAGAAGGGCCGACACAAGAAAGAATGGGATCTTTATGCTCTGAGGACTGGGCACCCACTGCTGCTGGGATGCTCTGGTTGGGAGCCTTGCCTAAGGATAGATGAAGCTGAGCAGATCCAGAGGAGCCCAATACCCGAAGAGTGCAAACTCAGCATTCTGAATTCCAGTGAGACACAAATCCCAGCTGCCAACGCTCTGGCCTCTCATTTGTATCCCAAGGTTCCCTAGTCTTCAGCTTCTTTCTCACCCCAGGGATTCTGACTCTTCATGAAGAGCGTCTCAGCTGCTCCCATAGTGACTTCTGCCAGAACATTAGCAAGAGGATCCAACTAATCTAATCATGGAAAAGCAAAAGGGGCCTGCCTATCACTGTTAAATCCCAGTACAGAAAGCACACAGAAACCAGGCCCAAAATCACTTCGTTTTATTTTGGTCTCAAACTCTAAGGAAGCAGATGTTCAGGATCATCAGCTGACAGTCATATGTCAGGCAGGCAGTGGGCAGTATGGCAGGTACACCCTAAGAGAAGGACCCCACTAGAGCTGGGGACAGAGTAGACAGCTCAGTACCATGCTTTAATCCTGAAATGGCAAAGAGCTGCCAGGGTCACAATTCTGTAGGCACCCTTGACTATGCAGTAGGATGGCAATGGTCTAGCCAATCTTCCAATGGAGAAACTCATCTCCCAAATGTATAATGGAAAGAGGCTGCCTTATAAAGGGTACAGAGCAGCCTGGACTACCGCTGCCTCATCTTCAGTCCCATGGGGCCTTAGCTGAGGCCGCCAAGGTATCTGCAGTGCTTCCCTCCATTTCTTAATCCTGGGGTGGGGTTCTCATTGGCAGTGTCCTAGGGACCTCTCCCCCCACCACGGAAACAAGCTTTGGCTCAGATGCACTTTAATAGTCTGTCTGTCCCTCTCTAGCTAGGTTGCCCATGGATCCTGGCTAGATGCCCCACAGTCTCTGCTGACAGTCTTCTAGTCACAGGAGCCGTCCTTCCAGCCGTCACGCCATCGCTCATCTACTCTGGAACAGTCAAAATCAGGCTTGCCCAGCTTCCGATTCACCTCATTGTGTAAGCGGCACAGCCACTGGCTGAAGGAGACCCGAGTGCTGGTGTCTGGCTGGTTCCTGCCTATCCTTTGTGAGAGAATCACACAAGAACGTAAGGAGGCGTTGACTCCTGTCCTTGCCAATGCCTGGGGACAGGGAGCTAGGACACTGCTATGAATTAAACTTGGGGGTGCCTTCCTGCTCCGAGCCTTCCTGCTCCGAGGCGATGGGAGAGCCAAGAGCAGGGTTGACTCTGGAGTTTCCTAGGCTTGGGCCACTCCCAAGGCTGCTCACTCACTCACTGGACTGGCAAGAGCCCAGAGTGAGGTATACAAAAGCAGGTAACTTTACAACCTTGTAACAATCAGGAAGCCTCACCCCATGATCTCTAGCCCCAGGCAGAGAATAGATAAGTGGAGCCTGGCACCAGGGGCCCAGTTCAGCAAGAGATCCCCCTCATTCCTAACTGTCTAGGCTTCAAATAGCAAGTGCAACTGCCCAACAGTCCAACCTAGAAATACCTCGGAGGAATAGGTGAAGCCACTGAGAGTGACCTTTATTTCATTCCTGTTTTTAAAGTCACTGAAGAATTAGGGAAGTTAGGCAGTGTGGAATCTTGAAGCCAATCTGCCCTTGAAGAATAAAGGAAGTGGCAGAGAAGCCCTTCCTAAAAACCTTAAAGCTAACAACCCACAGACCTGGGTTTTTGAGATAACACAAGGCTCCCATGACCCACACCCCTTTTGGTGACCCCTCTCCTAGCAACCTGTCACTTGTGCATCCATTTTTCTAGGCCCTTCTCTATGACATCATCCAGGCCTCCCTTCAGGGGCCTTCCTGCCAGAGGTACAGTACACTTACCTCTTCCTTAAGTCTTCCGCACACTCCTCGCAGGGGTAAAACTTGGAAAATATATGTATGAACTGGGCCATATCTCGCTGTTGTTCTGGGGTAGGCATGTCCGGGTAATAGGCGGCCAGCGTGTGGAGGAAAGCCCAGGTGTGGCGACCTAATTCTTCCCGATCCTGTGGACAGTCCTCCCTAAACTTGAGGTCCCGCTGCAGAAGTAGGCCGACCAAGGGTCAGTTGATTCTTCCCCAACCAAAAGCCCACAGAATTCCAACCCAGTGGCAGACTGCTTGCGTTGCACGCAGAGGCCTTGGGTTCGGACTCCCAGGATCACCAGAAAAACAGAGGGAACGAGAATGCTCCCTTTTCCACTTGGCAGCCGATTAAGGCGATCGGGCCAGCCAGTGGCTGGAAGCTCAAAGTTCGAGCCTAACGGTGTGTGTGGGTGAGGGGGTGGACATGTTTAGGCAGAGCCAACCCCGAGGAAACCCGGTGTGGGGCGGGGGACCGGGATCAGGCGGACAGGAGGGGCGTCTGCACCTTCTGCTGGCTCCGCATCCACGACTTGAAGTCCACGCAGGCACGGCACGGCCGCTTCCCGTGCTCCGAGCCTTGCGGCGCCGGGGCCGGAGCAGAGGCGGCGGCGTCCCGATGCCCTGAGCCGCGGCCCCGCGCGTCAGTCACCAAGTCGTCGGTCATGTCGGAGCGCGCGCCGCCGGGCAAGAAGGAGAAGACACTGCTGCGAGAGAAGCCCGCGGGCTCGCTGGGCGCCGCCATCTTCCCGACGTCCCGACCGCGGGGACAGGAGGGCCTGGAGAAGGCGGGCCAGGCGAGCGCGCACGCCTCGGCCAGCGCGCGGCGGCAGGAGCGGGAGGGGCCGCCCGGGGCTGGGCTCAGGCTGGGGCGGGAGGCGGAGCCTGGCGGCGGGGCGGGGCTGGGGGCCGAGGCGGCGGCCCGGGTCGGGGCGGACTGGGAGGTCTGGGTACCGGAGGAGGCGGAGCCGGCGGCCCGGGCCGCGGCGGCATCGGGGGCTGCGGCTCGGGCTCTGCTGGCACTCTGGCGCCTGGCTGTCCGCTGCGGGCCGGCCGTCCGTGGTGCATGGTGGGGCTCCGGCTTCCTACAGAAGTGAGGTGTGTTGTGCAACGTGCGCAGCGGCCCCGCTGAGAACTCGGGCTGAGACGACGACGTCCGAGATGCTTCTGGCGTCCGCCCCATCGCTCGGCTCAGACCCTTCCCTGCGGCCAAGTGTGGGGCCTTTCTGCCGTAGGACACGTCCGCCCACACGCTTCTGGGTGCCTTGGCAACGCGGCGGGGCGGGGCCTCGCATTGAAGGACAGCACCGGTGGTTAGGGTCGGACCTTTGCCCTAGTGACCCGGGCTTGGCAATTTGGGAGAGGCTGCAGAGTAAATCCTGCGGGCTCCTCCTCTTCCTACGACCTGGAAGAAAGATTTTGCCTACTTCAGCCTTAGGAGTTCTTCTCCTGAGACAAAGTCTCATGTAACTTCTAGCTCTGTATGTAGCTGAATGAAAATGACACTGAATTGCCAATCTTCTGCCACTCCAACATCTCCTCAAGTGCTTGACTTAAAAGCCTGGACCATCACAGGGAGAATCCCTTCCCCTGCCTCCACGTGTCCAGTCATCCATTCTGCAAATATTTGTACAGTGGTACTCTGCTCCAAGCGGTATTTCCGGCAATGAGCAGAACAAGGAACAAGCTTCCATCTTGGGCCCCTTTAGCTCTTTGACCAGTGATGAAGATGGAGAAAAACGCAGTCAAAAGAATAAATTTTATTTACAAGCTGGTGAAAGTCGTGTATAGGGTGTGGGAGGCCCTTAGGCACAGGCCTGTAGGATTATCCAGGTTTATTATTCTGAATTTTTCAGAAGCACCAAGGCCGCTGAGGAGGTAGATGGAGGCCTGGATCCAGAGTTGGGCAATGGCTCTCTAATGACCATGCTTGAAATTGGGATTTGTTCTAAAAGCAGTAGGAGACATTGGGCAATTTGTGACAAAGCTGTCTTGACCTGATCCCATTTCTGTTCTGCAAGATTTCGATTTCTCCTATTTAGTGATTTTTTTTTTTTTTTTTTTTTTTTTTGATAAGAGTTTGTATGTATAGCCTTGGCTGTCCTGGAATTTCCACTGTAGACTGAGAGGACCAGGCAAATACCACGACAAAGACAAGCTCCTAATAACTCAGTTAAGAACTAGACTTCGGGGCTGGAGAGAAGGCTCAGGGATTAGAGCAATGGCTGCTCTCCCAGAGGACCAGGGTTCAATTCTCAACATCCACATGGCAGCTCACAACTGTCTGTAATTCCTGTTCAAGAATCTGACACCTTCATACCAATGCACATAAAAGCTAAATATTAAAAAAAAAAAAAAAGAACTAGACCTCAGGCCAGATGGTTGTGATACATATCTTTGATCCCATCACTTGGGAGGCAGAAGCCGGTGGATCTCTCTGAGTTCAAGGCCAAGCTGATTAACAGGATGTGAGTTTCAGAACAGAGCTAAAGACTGTTTCACAGAGAAACCCCATCTTGAAAACCAAAAGAAGGGGCTGGAGAGATGGCTCAGCAGTTAGGAGCACTGACTGCTCTTCCAGAGGACCGGGGTTCAATTCCCAGCACCCACATGGCAGCTCACAACTGTCTGTAGTTCCAGGCAAACACCAAGGCAAATAAATAAATAAATAAATAAATAAATAAATAAATAAAAGTTTTGGAAAAAAAAAAAAAGAAAAAAAGAAAACCAAAAGAAAAGGGCTAGAGAGATGGCTCAGCAGTTAAGAGCATTGACTGTTCTTCCAGAGGACTGGGGTCCCATTCTCAGCATCCACAAGGCAGCTAACAACTGTCTGTAATTCCAAGGTCTGACACCCTTACACAGTTATACATGCAGGCAAAACACCAATTCACATAAAATAAAAATAAATATTAAAAAAAAAAAAAGAAAAAGAAAAAAGAACTAGGCTTCAGTTCCTGCCTCTTGATACTAAACAAGACAGTTTCCGAGGAAGATTCAACCAAAGGTCAATCAATTACCAACCCTGACAGTAATTTGGGAGAATTGCAGACCCTAGGCCTAGGCCAAATAAGGACAAAGTCCAGGAATTAGCTTAGCCTTAGCCCATCCCTGCTAGCCCTAAGGAATTAGAAATTAGTTAGATTGTCACTTGTATAAGCCAAACCTAGGTAGAAAGATCTTTCTGCCTTTAGAATCCTTTAGAGCCTGCAAATTTTTCTTTTGGGGGGGTGTCACTACTTTATTTTCTTAAAAAAAAATATCTTTATTATTTTTATATGAATTGGTGTTTTGTCTGCATGTATAACTGTGTAAGGGTGTCAGATCTAGGAATTACAGACAGTTGTTAGTTGCCATGTGGATGCTGGAAATCGAACTCAGGTCTTCCGGAAGAGCAGTCAGTGCTCTTAACTGCTGAGCTATCTCTCCAGCTCACCATTTTGCTTTATATAATGTGAAATTCTTGCTGATTGCAGGCATGGATGGTGGTTATTTGTGGAACTTCTCCAGTACCCTAACATAGACCAAGGCTGACCTGGAACTCAAGGGCTTCTCCTGCCTGCTTCCTTCAAGTGCTGGGACCAAAGGTATACACCAGTTTGTTTGTTTGTTTTTTGATTTATTCATACTTTATATGCATTGGTGTTTTGCCTGCATGTGTGTCTGAGAGTACCAGATCCCCTGGAACTGGAGTTACAGACAGTTGTGAATTGCCATGTGGGTGCTGGGAATTGAACCAGGGTCCGGTGGAAGAACAGCAGGTGCTTTTATCTGACTCATCTCTCCAGCTGTGAGCAGATTCTTAAGAGATAGAAGAACCTCTCACCAGCCACAGTTAGGGCTCCTCTGTGTGCATCTAAGTAAGAGGAGGGCGCCGAGGGCTGCTGGTTGGGTGGTAAGAGCTGTTCACAGTTCCTCCATGTCTCTAGCGGTAAGTACTCACCCCTTTTCCTGCCGTTCTCTTCTGTCTTCCAACTTTCTGAAATAGCCAGTATGTCAGAACCAGTTGTTTAAGGTGATTTTGAGATTTGGAAACAGGTAGGTTTTCATGACCTACTCAAGGGCAAGTTTCCCTTGAGTAGGAAAAAATACTGGTTTTATTAGCTTTAATAGTTAATAGTTTAACCTGAGCGAGTTCTTCCAAATATATTAAATATATTAAATAGTATTTAATACTATTAAAGTATGAATAAATCAAAAAACAAACAAACAAACTGGTGTATACCTTTGGTCCCAGCACTTGAAGGAAGCAGGCAGGAGAAGCCCTTGAGTAGGAGGGAATATTCCAAAGCCTTTGCAAATGCGCCCCCCCCCAACAAAAAAACCTAAACTAAAAAGGACAGAGGTGTGGAACAGCTGAGGCAGATGACAGCGGCCATACAGCCCCACAGGTAGATTCCAGAACCAAGCTGGCACACCTTGGCCAATTACAGCAGGGTGGGAGGAGGCAGAGGGGACAGGCGGGGCTGAGGCGGCACTTTGTGGTGGAGCTGCCTACCTTTCTTCCCTTGGCTAGGGGGAGGAACGGAGCCCCAGGTGGAGTTCCACCCCTCAGCGCTGTTTCAGGACAGTCCAGCACAAAGGACTTCATCTTCCCCTCCCACCTGCCCGCGTGCCCCTCCCCTAGCACGGTCCTCCTGTGTGAATCCTTAGATTCTGTGCTTTAAGAACCAGGAAACTGAAAATGCTCTGCGGGCCTTAGGGCAGTGTCGGGAAATTCCACTTCACTTCTTCCGGCTGCTCGGGGCCCCTTCAAGCACCCTGCGGGAGGCCACAGTCATGGCAGGTCCAAGACATCCAGTGTCAGCACACGGGGTAGCCCTGGTGCAGGTGGATCGACTCCAGGTAGGACGGGACCGTACTGCCCTAGCCTCCTCTCCTGCCCAAAGGCGCAGAGGGAAGCTGGTGGAGTCTGAAGGGTGATGGCGCCTCACCCTTTCTGCAGACATTCACCTTCTCTGTGCGCTGGTCAGACAACAGTGAGTCGTCTGTTCGCAGGAGCTGGGATGAGTTTAGGCGGCTCCAGGTAAATAACACAGGAGCTGCTTCAGCAGGGTGGCTGGCGCATCCCCCAGTCTCGAGGCCTCTAGATTCCTTCCAGCCTGTAGCTCTTCCAGGGCCCCTTCCCTCCCCCGGGGTTCTCTCCACATTCAGAGGTTGACATGATTCTTCCCCTCAGAAAATCCTTAAGAAAACCTTCCCAGTGGAGGCTGGCCTGCTCCGGAGATCTGAGCGAGTTCTTCCAAAGCTTCCCGGTCAGGCCTGCGGGGGTTGCAGGGGTGGTCACGGGGGTGGTCAGGCATACATTGGGGGTGACAGTCCCGGTGTGTTCTGTGATACCTGTGTGTTAGATGCTCCACTTCTGACACTCGGGGGACATACTGGCCGAGGCCTGCTACGTTTGCAGCTGCTAGACACCTACGTACAGGCACTGCTGGCAACCTCACGGCACATACTGCGGAGCGCAGCGCTTAATGACTTCTTTGCACCCAAACCTCTGGATCTGGAGCCCACATTGCCTCCTGGCAGGTGACTAAGAAAGATGCACCATCCTCCCAGCTTGTGGAAGGAAGGGCCGATGAGAAGGCTGGGCTAACCTGTGTGTAGGTGAGGAAAGGGGTATCCCCGTCCTTCCTGCTCACCTCTCACGTGTGCTGACTGCCCTGCCCAGCCTGGTGATTCTGCCCACACCAGAGGAGCCCTTATCCCAGCCTGCAAGTGGCCTTGCCATTCATAGCCTGGAGGCTCAGAGCATGCGCTGCTTACAACCTTTCTACACCCTTGACACAAGAGACAGGCCTTTCCACACACAGGCTCAAGAAATTCTGGACGTATTACTACGACATCCTTCAGGTAGGGCTACAGTATGAAGAACTTGGGAACAACTGGGTGGTGGTGGTGCACCCCTTTAATCCCAGCACTCGGGAAGCAGAGGCAGGCAGATCTCTAAGTTTGAGGCCAGCCTGATCTACAGAGTTCCAAACACAAAGCAACAACAAAAAAACTTGCTCTCTGATCAAGATGGGTGCAGACCTTGGCATCTGAGCCCTTTCCTGGCCTCTTGAACAGGCTGGTGGCTGGTGGCAAACAAGGATCAGCAGACAGCCTGGTTTCCAGCTCCTTACCTGGAGGATGTAGCCCCAGGCCAGGGCCAGGGGTCAGGCCTGGCTTTGCAAGGCAGTGGTGAGTCCACCCCTACCTAAGGTCACCACTAAGAATGGACCTTGCGGCAAGACTGAGACCAACCAAGCCCAGCAGGGAGGTGATAGTGGGGCACCAGGCATGTGGGGCTGCTTACAGCCAGGAGGAAGCTCCAGTGGGTTTCAGAGTAGTCTAGGGTGCCTAGAGGTGAGCCCAGAGAAAGATCAGGACGCTGGCCTTGTTGCTCTAGTGATCTCCAAATACCCACCCTAGGGACGCAGTTCTGTGCTACCCAGGCCTATGAGGGCAGTCGCACTGATGAGCTATCAGTGCCCGCAGGGGCACGTGTGTATGTGCTGGAAACCTCAGACCGGGGCTGGTGGCTGTGCAGGTACAGTAGTGTGTGTGTGTGTGTGTGTGTGTGTGTGTGTGTGTGTGTGATGCGGTGGCAGGTGCTACCTGGCAGGATGGGGCTCCAAGCATCAGGTAAATCCTTAAGTAAGCCCTGTTTTTCTTACAGGTATAATGGCCAGGTAGGCCTGTTTCCTGCGGTGCTGCTGCAGCCTGAAGGAATGGGCTCCCTCCTGAGCAGGCCACAGCTTCCAGATAGTGGGAGGGAGGACAAGGTGGCCAAGGACAGGACTGTTCCCCCAGCAGTACCAACCCGCCCCCGCATGAGTGCTATCCAAAGCCGATGCTGTACCATCACCCGCAGGGCACTGGGGCAGAACCAAGAGACCCAGGGCCCCCTTTGAGGATTTCTGTAGCCCTGCAGAGAGGTTGGATTGTCAACCCCAACCACAGACAAAACAGGGACGAAGACCTACTAAGGGAGAGGGTAGGTTGGGGCTGGATGGCTGACAGAACCAAGGGCAACAACTTCCCATTTCCTCTACATAAATCTGGAATGGCTTCGCCCAATCTCATTGTGTCGAGAGCGACTGGAGGTTGGGCCAGGTGGCTTGAACCTCTACAGTTGAAACCCCAGTGGGCCAAGTGTGGCCAAGGATTTGGGGGGAGATTGGTCAGATTCATATGAGAAACCAAGATAGAAAAGTGCAGCTTTTATGTGTGTCACAGGGCCGGGGGAGCAGCGGGCAGTGGGGAGAGCTTCATGCTGTGCCACAGGAAGTCCAAAAAGGCTGCTGCTTGCAGTGTCCGGCCGAGCCGCTGGAAATGCCGCTCTAGAGGAAGAAAGGGGAGGTTGGGGCCGGGGAAGAGGGGAGAGGCTTGTCTGTGAACCCACCCGAGACTCCCAGAGACACGCCAGGGCCATGTCACATACCAGTGTAGGGCAGCAGGGCCTCCAGTGTGCCCCGCACACCCTCATAGGTCAGCAGTTCCTCAGGGGCCTCATGCCGCAGCAGCACACCTAACACAGCCTGGGCTTCGTGGCAATGTCTGGAGTTGGTGTTCCATGTGGCACAGAAGCGCAGCAGGGCCTCTGTAGGTACAGGCTTGGTCACCCTTCTTGTCGGGCCATTCCACCATGTTCTGCCCACCAAGCCGCCCTCCCTCCCTAGACTGTTCCCAGAAGCCTGCCCACAACCTTTCTGGTCTCGCCTTAGTCTGAGCACAGTGGCTTCCAGCTTCTCACAGGCCTCAGGATCCCTCTGGATGGCTGTGAGAGGAAAGTCAGCTTAAGGAAAGGCTTTATGGATTCCTGGAGTCTCCCCCAACCCCAGCCTACTTCTGGGGCACACACTGACCCTGGATAACAGTCAGCACAGTGTGGGGACGATCCAGGGAGATGGCGAGTCCTAGCGCCCGGAGATAGCGCTTCTCATGGAGCAGGTTGTCCAGTTCTTGCTGCCTGGTGGGATAAAGGAGGAGACACTGTCAATCAGAGAGAGACCCTGGCTGGGCCCAACACCCACGGTGTGTGTGTTTCCAGTGCCTCACAGCAGGGGACATACAGGGCTACTGCTGAGGGGGCCCAGGCAAGGGTGCTTCTGGGCATGCAGACTTCTGCTGAGGGGAGGCATGCAGCGGCGTCTACTGAGCCCAAACTTACTTGATCGCCAGCTCTTCCCGTTTGGCCTGCTCTTCTGCCTGCTCAGTCTCTGTCACATCCTGGGATCAAATGAGGATCAGACAAGCCCCAGTGCTGACGGTGGCCCTGCCTCATCCCATCCCTTAGGGTTCCCAACCTTCCAGATAATGATTCGGGAGTCACTACCACCAGTGACGGCACGGTCATCCAGTCGGCTACAGTGTAGGCCCCAGACCTTGTCCTCGTGAGCATCCAGGGTTCGCACACACTCATTGCTCTTAATGGTCCACAGCTTCAGAAGGCCATCAGAACCACTGAGGTTGAGGAAGGAGTGAGTCAGTGTAGGGCATGACCCCTCTACACCCCAGTCCTCCCCTAATCTATTTATTCACCTAGACAGCAGCTGGGAGCCGCGGCTCACAAAGGCCACCTTCAGCACAGAAGCATCATGTCCCTCAAACGTCTGCAGGAGAAAGAGCGGGAGCCAAGTCTTAGGGGTATGAAGTGTTATCCGGAGCGGGCATGGGATGAGGGGAAATACTTACCTTGAGACAACTGAAGTCCTGCAGTGCCCAGAGCCTGACGGTGCCATCAGCAGAGGCTGTGGCCAGCACCTGGTCCATGGGGGAGAACTGGACATTCCAGAGGCCACGTCGGTGGCCTGAAAAGACACCCAACAGCTGGCACTGAGGCAAGGCCCAGAGCTTAGCTGTACGGTCCTGTGAGCCCGTGGCTAACAGCTTGTCATTGGGAGAGACAGCCAAACTGTTGATGTCCTGGTGATGAGAACAAGTGGTAAAACTTAGACACCCATTCCATGCCAGGGCTCGGCCACACCCCAGCCCAGAGGCCACGGTGTGGCTACTTTGTCATGGCAGCGCTGGGTAGTCTGGGCCTGTACAAGTATGGGGCCACCGTCCACAGCTGTGTTCTTGGATAACAGGGCTTCAGGGAGCGGCCATAGCTTCACAGTGCAGTCCTGACTGCCTGTCACCAGGAAAGATTCTTTTAGCCTGCAGCCAACAAGAAAAGAGGGAGGCACTGCTTAGGCCCAATGACAATGCGATGCTCCAAGCTCTGACCTTTCACACCATGATCAGGACCAGAGGGATCACCTCAGGATGTACACTGGCCTATATCATCCCCAAATGCCTCTGCCTGCACTCTCTACCCTCAGAGCCACTATACCCAGCAACTGGTCCCAACCACAGGGTAAAGCTCTTACTGAAGGGTCACTTCCAGCAGGACCTTGTTCAGTGCCATTTTGTCCATCTCAAATCCTTCTTATTTTGCCCACCTTCCAGGAAATCTGCCATGGCACCTGAGTCTCCCTGGTCCCCTTCTCTGTTCCTCACCCCTTGCTAAAGCCCCATAGTGTGGTCAAGCCAGCACTCCCATTCTCTGCCCTCGACCTCCTTGGATACTCTGGGTCCAGTCCTGATCCACTACCTAGAACAGCAGATGGTGCCCACGCTGTGGGTGTGCCCGGAGCCCTGAGCCACACAGGCCACCTGGCCGGTCTTCTTCATTCTCCAGATGCGTATGCTCTGATCCTGAGGATAGCAGGGGGTGAAAAGAGATGATGGGTATAGTTATGTTGCCTTGGTTTTCACTTGACAGGCCTGGCGCCTTCATGTCTCTTAGGGGGTCTCACCTTGGCACAGCTGGCAAAGAGACTCCCCTTCCGGAACACATCCAGGGCCAGGACAATGTCTGGGGTGGAGGGAAACGTGGTCAGAGATCAGGGACACAAAGGAGGCAGGGAAGGGAAGCTGTCAAACTCAGGCTAAGGTGTCAGGGATATCAAAGGATATCACCTACCTGTGTGACCGTGGAGGATCTGACAGGCCAAAGTCTGCAGCTCAAACACTTTCAGGCAAGGGCTGTTAGAAGCCACAACAATGTGGGAATCATTGGGTCCAAGGAACCGAACATCCAACACTTCCTCACTATAGCCAGCAAACTGTGCAACGTGAGAAGGTCACAAGTGAGGGACTGTAAGAGAGGAAACCTGATGCTCAAGGCCACACTGGGCAGGAACAAGTGCTCACCTGTTTCTGCAGCTGTAAGGAATGTGCCTCATAGAGAAGCAGATTGTGATCGGCAGTGACAGTGAGGAGCAGGCCAGCAGTGCGGGCCAGCGTACAGTGAGTCAGTTCCTGCTTGAGACCTGGCATTTGAGGCTGGCTGTATACACACTTCCCAGAAGCTGCCTCCCACACACGGAGGATCCCTGTATGAGGACACAGGCTGTTGGGGTTAGAGGTCCACAGGCTTCACCCAGATCCCTGGTTCACATGTGGCCAGCCTCCCCACACCTTGGTCACCAGCTGTTACGAAGTGTAGGCCTGAGTTCTTCACCCCCAGCTCTGGGGCCATCTCCTCAGGTAATAGCACAGCGGCTTCCGTGCTCTATGGATGAACATGGTCAGAGCCTATGCAGCCATGTCTCCCATTCCTACCCCATTCACTGGCCCTGGCCTGCAGGGACATACCTCAAACACAGGCACCGTCCTTGTGGCCTGGTAGCTTTGAAGGTCCCAGACTATGCAGATCTTATCACGGCCAGAGCTGAGGAGAAACAGCTCCCTCAGTTCCAGTCTCAGCCTTGGCCTCCCTTTCCACCCAAGCCCTGTGTGGCCAGCCTGAGCCAACCTGAGCATGGTGTGGCCATCCTCACTAAAGGACAGGGATGTGACAGCACTGTAATGTGCAGTTAGCACAGTCAGACATGAGCGGTCCTGCAGTGACCACACACGAATTGACGTGTCCACGGCTGAAGAGAAGAGGAGCAGTCGAGTGGGATCTGGATGGAAGGCCACCAAACTGAAGAGAAGTAGAGACAAATGAGCTATATTTCCGAGGGAGGTTCCTCTACCCAGCCTCCATCATCCCACTCACTGAACGACACCGGGTGAGCCTCGAAGGTGGTGTGTCCCATAATGTTGCACAATGTCCCAGACACGTATAGCCCCATCACAACCACCTGTGGGAATATGTTTGCGGTAAGGGTGGGTGTGTCTTGTGCCCTCCAGCACACCCACCTAGCTGGGGGTCCTACCTGTGGCTAGCAGTGTAGAGGTGCCATCAAAAGCCATGGAGGCCACAGGGGCTGTGTGTATGGCTTTCCACAGGCGAGTGACAGTGCCTTCTCGCCAGGCCCACTGAGCCAGCAGCAGTGCCCGGCTGGCTGTTACCAGCACCTGGGGGAAGGTATGGAATAGTACAGCTGGAGGATAAGACTTGTTTGCCAATTCAATATGGAAGGGAGGTACCAGAGCTTACCCCCTACCCCTACCCATCATACTTCATTATCAGGACTGAGGTCAAAGGCAGTAATGTCCTCTTGGTCTTCCTAAGGGGACAGTGGGAATACAGAATATTATAAGATTATGCTACCCTCCCCCCAAACCCTTCACATCTGCCAGCCTGTCCTCACCTGCTCCAGGCTCCGAAGCAAAGCTCCTGAGGCCACATCAAGGATGTTGACTTTGGTACCACAGACACAAAAAAGGTGATGGCCAGTCTGGTCCAGCTAGGGACAAAGGGGTGTCAGCCAAGGAACCATGCAGTACTCCCTACCCCCTGGGGATAGTTACCTGTGCTTTTCCACCTTTGTAGAAAGGTTCAATCTTTCTCTCAACAGCATAGCTGGAAAGAGAACAGGATGCTGAGTGCTCACCTAACTCCCTTGCCCCATTGCCCGGCTCTATGCTAGATGCACTGCCAAAGATAAGCCAAATCCTTGACCTTGCAGTAGTCAGCAGCAGAAACTGAGGAATAAAACTAACACCTCAGTGGGTGGATGCTACTATCTTCCCCTTACAGAAAGGTTGAGGCCCAGAGCTAGTTGGTGATCATGCTTCTGTGGATCTCATGGGATCATCATATAGTTTGAAGAAGTGGGCCTAAATAAGGTGAAGGCAGCCCAACAACAGCCCAGGCTTCAGAAGAAAGGATATTTGGGGGTTCCCTGCTAGCTGGGGGGGGGGCAGGAAAAGGTAACATACCTCAAGGTCTTCCCCAGTGAGGCCAAGCATTGTATACTTGTGTATACCAAGTCACCCTCCTGCAGCCTCTCCCCAACTAGTTGCTTTTTTTCTGGGATCTGTCTAATAATGTCCTCTTTCCCATTCTCCCGCTTGATCTAAGCCAAGCCACTGCAGTTTCCTGGGGGTTGAGAGGAGGCACCATTCTCTTCTCACTAGGTACCCTGCCTACTCTTTTATCTCTTGCTGTCTAGTGCCCTTTAGAACAAATGATGGATGTTCCCTTCTTTGCACATGCCTCTGTGACCTTGCCCTGGGATCTTGTATGTGGTTGAGCTAGTCTTCTCAAATCCAATGCCATCACCACCCGCTTCCAGCCTTTAAGTCCACTCCCTGGAAGTCTGCCCTCCAGGATAAAACCAGCCCCCCATGCTCTGCACCCAGTTAAGCCACGAACAGAGATGCTGTCAGCACTGAGGTTCCTCTTTGATAATCCAATCCACTCAGAGACGGGTGAAACTATTTATCGGTTAACTATACACTACGTACGGATAAAGGCGAGCCTGTTTCTATGCCAGCCCTAAACAGAGCTGTTGACAGCCTGGGGAACTGACTGAGCACAGGACTGTAGCTCCTTGA
This sequence comes from Sigmodon hispidus, assembly GCA_004025045.1. Classification (NCBI taxonomy): domain Eukaryota; kingdom Metazoa; phylum Chordata; class Mammalia; order Rodentia; family Cricetidae; genus Sigmodon; species Sigmodon hispidus. Next base: position 4,584 of record PVIH01005139.1, on the reverse strand, counting down.
ATCATCGTGAACGCCCCTCCTAAACTCCTGGCTGTTTCCCGGTTCCGCAGGCACCTCCGCCCAGGACTTACTTGGCTTTGAAGCGGCTCACTCCGGCCGCAGTGTCGGCCATGTCCGACTGCAGTCGACTTCTCCAAGCCCTGAAGCCCTCCGCCGCGTGAATCAGGCAGCGCGCTACTCCGTACTTTAAAGCACGTTGTGATGACATCACGAGCTGCGTTCTCTGACGCCATCAGCACGCGCCCTGGGAGACATCTTTACTGTGGGTACGGGAAACAGCGACCAGGAGAGGAAGCTAAGTGTTTCCAGTACAGAGCCTGGCAATGGCCATTTTGCTCAACGTCTTGCATTTTATTGACTACTTATTTACTGTTTTTTTTTTATGTATTATTTGTTTTGATTTAATTTTATTTTGTTTTCTTTTTAAATTATATTATTTTATTTTGAGACAAGATTTTTCTGTGTAGCCCTGGTTGTCCTGGAACTCGCTCTGTAGACCAGGCTGGCCTCGAACTCAGAGATCCTCCTGTCTCTGCCACCCCAGAGCTGGGAATTAAAGGCGTGGACCACCAATGTTTGGCTGTCTGGTTTTCTTTTCATTAAAAATAATAATAATAATTTAATCTGGGCAGTGGTGGAACACAGCTTTTAAACCCTGTCCCTGCATTAGGGAAGCAAAGGTTGGAGGTCTCTGTGAGTCTGAAGCTAGCCCAGGTCTACAGAGCTAGTTTCGGGACAACCAGAGCTACACACAGAGAAACCCTGCCTCTAACTAACTCATTAATTAATTAAAATTTAATTTAAGGTGGGCAGTGGTGGTGCATGTCTTTAATCCCAGCACTTGGGAGGCAGAGGTAGGCAGATCTCTGGGTTTGAGGCCAGCCTGGTGTACAGAGTGAGTTCCAGGACAGCCAGGGCTACACAGAGAAGCCTTGTTTAGATAATCAAAAATAAACAAACAAATATTAACTTGTTAAGGAAGATTATAATTATGTATTCAGTTAGTTTTATACTATCTGGAATTGTGTGGTAGTCAAGGTTGTTGGCTTCAGGCTCAAGATCTTTTTGTTCCAGCCTCTTAAATACCCTTAATTTATTTATCATTTATTGTGTATGTGTGTACCCACTTGCCCTAGCATGTGTAGAGACAGAGGACATGAAAGCTTTTTTTCTTCCACTGTGTAGGTCCCAGAGATGAAACTCAGGTTATCAGACTTGGCAGCAGGTATTCAAAGGGAACTTTCTGGATCGGATGTTTTCCAGACTGGGTGGGTATTCTCTGTGTAGCTCTGTCGGTCCTTGAACTCACAGAGATCTGTCTGCCTTTGCCTCTGGAAAGCTGTGATTAAAGGCCCTGTGATTAAATACCACTGTCCATTTCAGGCATTTTTACTTCATTTTTAAGATTTATTTATTTATTACGTATACAGTGTACAGAAGAGGGTACCAGATATCATCATAGATGGTTGAGAGCAACCATGTGGTTGCTGGGAATTGAACTCAGGACCTCTGGAAGAACAGTTAGGGCTCTTAACCTCTGAGCCATCTCTCCAGCCCCAGGCATTTTATTTTAATGTGAACTTTAAAAATGGTTTGGGCTGGGCATGGTTGCACAGGACTTTATTCTCTGCTTTCAAAAGGCAGAAGCGGGGGGCTGGAGAGATGGCTCAGAGGTTAAGAGCACTGACTGTTCTTCCAGAGGTCCTGAGTTCAATTCCCAGCAAAACCACATGGTGGCTCACAACCATCTATGATGAGGTCTGGCGCCCTCTTCTGTAAAATTGTATGCATAATAAATAAATAAATCAAAAAAAAAAAAGCAGAAGGGAAATCTCTGAATTCAAGGCCCACCTGTTGTACAGAGGGAGTTCCAGGGCAGCCAGAGTTGTTACTTGGAGAAACTTTGTCTCAAACAAAACAAAATAAAATCCGCAAAGCCTTTGCTTTAAACTGCCAGGGGTTTATCTTAGGTCAGGAGGGCAGAGAAAAGAAGTCATCTTGGAAGTTCACTATCCTTGTGTGATGGCTATTCTTGGTTTTCAATTTGACTACATCTGGAACTAAAACCCGTAGCTAGGAACGCCTCACTTCTTTTTCTTTCTTTTTCTTTCTTTTGCCACGAGGTGTGTTTTATTTTCATCAATCATACAAATATTTTTCTATAATATCCCAGGGCAAACCGGTGAAATTTGGCAGTTGGATTAGTGGGGGGCCCACCTTCAGAGACCCGCGGGCCGGTGGCATTGGTGCGCAGTGCCCGGGTTCACAGTGCAGCTTGTGGCTCGAGTCCCTCTTGCAGGTGGCTCTTCCTCCACATCTCGAGGGGTGGGGTGGGGTGGGGAAATCCTCCAGTCTAGGCTTTTAGGAAATTTCACTCCTCTTTTCCTGTTCAATGGTCTCTTCTCCTGCGTCTCGGTTTTCTTCAGCTTGGCCTTATCGAAGCTGGCGATTTCCCCCAGGTCTGGCTTGTCTGCCATTTTCTTACAACCCATGGAGTCTCGTTCCGAGCTCGCGCTCCAGGTGCTGCAGCAAGAAACCTTTCTTTGTTTTTCTTTTCTTTTCTTTTTTTTTAAAACTTTATTTATTTTATTTATTTGCCTTGGTGTTTTGCCTGGAACTGGAACTACAGACAGTTGTTAGCTGCCATGTGGGTGCTGGGAATCGAACCTGTGTCCTCTGGAAGAGCAGACGGTGCTCCTAACCGCTGAGCCATCTCTCCAGCCCCTACTTTCTCACTTTTATGACAAATATCCCCCAACACCGTCTGATTAGAATTTCTTTGAGACAATTCCATCAGCCTTAGCTAATTGGAGAATAGAATCATCTGATTCGCCCGTCCTGTGAATGGCCCCGCAGATAGCATAGGTTTGATAGTAGCCATTAAACCGACCTGTGGCCTTGTCAGTCTCAGCCACATTCATCTGGATGGATGCGTGGTCCTTGGCACCAATGATGGGATTGCTCGAAGAGCATTTCCAAGGTCGTACAGATTCACAAACTCGCCAGCGTCATTCTGCATGTGGAGGCCGTGCTTGCCCACTAGACCAGAGGGAGTGCAGAAAGGGCGGAATACCCTCTTTTAATATGGATCTTTTGAGATGGGAAGATCCACCTTTAATCTGGGCCACATCTCTGGCAGCCTATATAAAGGACACAGAAGGAGGAGGCTTACTTTCTTCCTCCTTGCTGGCCAGTCCTTTCTTTTATTGGCCTACATCTTCAGGATTCTGGTATATACTGAGGACCAGCTGAGACACCCAGCCTGGTGGATTGAACAACTTCTGGATTCTTGGACCTTCCATTGGTAGACAGCCGTTGTTGGACTAGCTGAACCACAGCCTGTAAGACATTCTCTCTAACATGAAGATATTTGAAAGAGACACTCGTGGTGGCTGGAGAGATAGCTCGGCACTTGTTTTTGGTTTTTTGTTTTGTTTTGTCTTTTGAGACAAGGTTTCTTTGTATAGCTTTGGAGCCTGTCCTAGAACTCGATCAGCATACCAGGCTGACCTGGTCCCAGCGATCAGCCTGCCCACATACCCACATAATGATAGATCAATAGTTAAAGGGACCACACCTTTATTTTTTTTTTTTCCTCCTGTGCCTCTGTCTGTGGAAGCCAAAAAAAAAAAAAAAAAAAAAAAAAAAAAAGCATAAGGAGCATAAGGTTCCCTGAAACTAGAGTTACAGATATTATTAGCAGCCATGTGGGTAGGTGCTGGGAATCAAACATGGGAATAAAGTCCAGGTCCTCTAGAAGATCTAGAAAAGTGCTTCTTTTTTTCTTTTCTTTTTTTGAGACAGAGTTTCTCTGTATAGATGGATAAACTCAGAGATCAGCCTGCCTCTGCCTCCCAAGTGCTGGGATTAAAAGTATGCACCAGGCTAGAGAGATGGCTCAGGGGTTAGGAGCACTGACCCCTCTCTCAGAGTACCCAAGTTCAATTCCCAGCACCCACATGGCAGCTCACAACTATCTCTAAGTTCTGTTCCAGAGATCTGACACCTTCATACCAATGCACATAAATAAAGCTAAATTTAAAAAAAAAAAAGTATGTACCATCACCAAGTGACATGAGTTCTACTCTTTTTTCCTTCTCTTTTTTAAAATATCTATTTATTATGTATAGAGTACTGCCTGCTTGTATCCCTGTAGGCCAGAGGACAGTATGAGATATCATAATAGATGCTGTTGAGCCACCATGTGGTTGCTGGGAAATGAACTCAGGACCTCTAGAAGAGAGACCAATGCTCTTAACCTCTGAGCCATCTTTCCTGCCCCTGGCTTCTACTGTTAGAGTTTTGAGTCATTTGTGTTACCAGGTAGGGGGCTATTAGGCTGATAAAAGCCATGAGGGGAAAGTGGACAGAATGAAGAAGGGAACAGTTTTGCAGGATCTACTCAGTAGTAAATCCAGTCAGAGAAAAAAAAAGTCTGGGAGAGGGGCTGCAGAGATGGCTCACCGGTTAAGAGCACTGGCTGCTCTTCTGGAGGACATGAGTTCGATTCCCAGTACTCACAACTGTCTGTAACTCCAAGATCTTACACCCTCACACAGACATGCATGCAGGCAGGCAAGACAT